>JAHZND010001317.1:0-12789 GCA_027744115.1 Acrocyrtus sp. NNG-2020
TTTCTACTGCTTTTCAGAACTGCCATTATTATTATTACGCTTTTTATGATTATTATGTGGTATACCGTACCTTAAACTATGCATAATGCAATATTATACGCAAAAGCAACTAAAATATATGCTTACTAGGCTGGATTGTTTTTTTCCTGTAGGTATGTAAGCACTGAACACTACTATTTTACTACTTCTCATGGTATGACCGGCAATAAACTGAAAGTTTTTAAGTAGTTTCCTCCGCCGCTACCACCGTGGCTCCATGCTCCATGCTGCATCTACTTTCTTTACTTGGTGTACTCGGTTTTTCCTTCCTCCCTTTTTTCTAAACTTATTTCCACCGTATTTGCTAGCGTATTTGACCTATATATCTCCCCTCCAGATCTACAACGTATCTCAGCTTGTTTCACCTTTAAATCCGGAGTATGGAGATGTGGATGTGCTATGGAGCTGCCTTCTCGCTGGAAGAGCAGCTTTTCCCGAGAAGCTAAGGTGGTGCATCTACTCACGACAGCCGCATCACCATCACCACACAGGGATATCTTCCTTTCTCAAGACACCCATTCACAATCATCAGCCAGCTACATTACATTAATGTTTATATTGGAGCATGCACAGCAAGAAGAAGAAGAAGAGAAAAAATGCTCTTTCCGCCAAGTATAAAGCTCCCCCAACCACTATTTTTTTATAATACGCTTTTTCTTTTCTCTTTACGGGATTTTTTTTCCAAGGGAGCCTAGCTCCAAACAACAAAAACGAGTTTCTTATGAATTGGAAAACAGGTATGCTCTATCAGAGAAGCGGAACCAGAACGGTGAAGGTGGATGAGGATGTATGAGAAGGAAAAAAGAAAGTTCAGGCTCAGCTTGGTTATCCCTTCCTTAGCATAGCTCGCAATTTTTTTCTCTCGCATATTTTTCCCCAAGTAACAATGTGGAATATGCTTACACTGCAATTTTTACCGTCTTTTCAGCTCCAGCCTTGCAAAAAATATGTGATTCGGTTGCATTCCCCAAAAAAATATATAGAGAAGTGCCTGAAGTGATGAGAAAAACATTTTTGGAGTGAGCACTACAAAAAGTTGCAACGAGTATAAGCATATTTATTTCACTATTTTTGTTGTCGGCCAGACATAATTTTGTTTTTAAACTTTCTAGCCTTCTCCACATTTAAACTTCATCACGCCGCCTTTTCCTCTTCTTTCCAGTTTTCACCTAATCTTCTACCCTATTTACGGAAATGTAATGTCAATGAAGAAAGCAAAACTTTTTTTTTATATTTCCAAGCTTCTTCGAGAAGACATCATTTTTTATATTTTTCAGACACTCTCCCGTCTCTTTCCGTTAGAACTCACGTGCTTAAAAAAGTGCTACTTTTTTTACAAGGTGAAAACACCGTCACCATTACTTTTTGTTGTTGTTCCAGAGAGAACAGCCGTTATCTATCTGTCATGGAGGAACTTAGACAATTTTTATACTCTAAACAAACATGTACCAGTTTTATTTTGCACGGGCGCATATATAAAAAAATGGCATGCAACTTTATAAAAAAAGGTCGCAAGGTGTGTACAACCCACACCAAAAAAAATGTTTTTTATATATACGCCCGCTATAACACATTTATAGCGGCTTCCCGTTCTACACTCATCGCAAAAGTATTTCTTTTTGCACAAAAGCAGCGAAAGGGATAGACCCACTACACTAAATATAAAAAAAGCTTTATATCCTTAACCTATAGAATCAATCGATCCACTTTGGGCCAAAAGGGGTTTTCCGTCTTGTTCCCAGTTTTTTTAGTTCATGTTCATGTGTGTGTAGTATATGTGCGCTATAAATGGTAATACCCTTTTTTACTACGATATTTTCTTTTTGAGATGGAGCCGCCCGAGAAAAAAAAAGGAGAGGAGAAATGAGAGGGAAAAGCAGGCATTGTAATAGTCATCAATATATACGTTAGACGTCAACTAGGTACATTCACATCCACATCCAGAGCAATTGTAAGAAAATAAGGAAGGGAGGAAGCAAAAGAAAGAAAAAAAAATTGTCGGAGAGAGTAAGAACATTCTTCTTTCATTATTGCTTGTCTGCCTTTTTCTTTCTTGATCCGGTTGTGTTGGTGGGTGAGTAGTGAGTACGGAGGAAATATAGTTGTGCCCAGCTTACACAGTTTTTTTACGTGTATAGTTACAGATAAAGTTGTTTTTCTTTCAAAGAAAGAAAATAAAGAGCGCCAGAGGAAGCTTAGCACATGAAAAAAAAAGTTTTGTTTGATAGTGAATCTGATGGCGTGACCTTATGGAATATTGCTAGAAAAAGGAGCTAGATCATTTCATGTAATTTTTTGGCAGGAGTATAGTGGAGAAAAAAGGGTACATGTTTAGATGTTGGTATCATCGTCTGAAGCAAAGTCGACATAATATATGATGGGCCATCCGAAGGAATAAAAAGAGGAAACGTCAGGGAGAGAAGGGACAATAGAGAAAAAAAGAGTCAAGAAAGGGAATATTTTTTTGCGGGAGTATTCAGGGAAGGAAGAAGGAGCTGATGGAATGGGGTCGTTTCGTTAAAAACTTTCTTTGTAATAAAAATGTGGAAAAGAATTGAATGTGATGATTTCATTTGTCATAATCATACAGTTTAATTCCGCTCTTTATTAAATTTATTGGATGGGCTAGCTGAAGGGGGAAAAGTGCGTGATAAAAAATGTGTAAAAAAATGAAAGATTGTGGTTATTTTTTCTGCTTACCCGCATGCTTCGCCGCGGTAGTTCATATCGGGGGATATGTAGTCGTCGACAAGGAGAGAGTCGTCGTCAACGGTTAGGAGTGAGTCTGATGGATGATGTGACCTTTCGATGACAACGGTAGTTGACCCGTGGGCACCTCGGTGATGGCCCAAACCGAAACCATGAAGGCCGGCATGACGGTCAAGGATTATTGTTGGAGAGGTTGGATGTGAGTAAGGTGCTGCAACCGAGCCGGGCACTGACGAGTAAGGACCTCGAAGTCGTCCATTTGCTAGGCGCAGGGACGGAAGTCGCTGCTGCCATCGTCGGCCATCCGCCCCTGACCTCTCTCGTTCTTCCCTAAAATACACAAAAAATACAAGATTGGCATAAATTATTTAAATTCGCGAAATAAAATAGCAGTCTATACAATTTCCCCGAGAAATATTACCAAATAAATATTTTAAAAGACTAGAATCCCCGTAAAAAGGAGGATGATGAGAATGCAAAGCCCTCGGCAAAAGGGAATTTCCATTCCATCTAAATATGCAAACGGTATCAATGGGTTAATAGCTCGTTAGACTTTTGACAATGGGAGCAACGCCTATAAAAACAGAGTCGGCACGAGTAATTTCAGTTTTAAATGTGAAGGGCTAAATGTCGACTCTATTTTTTTGTTGAGTTTTTACTTCCCACCACAATCTTTACGCTTCCATGAATTTCAAACATAGCAGAGGGAGAAGCGAGAAAAGCGGTGGCTTTTTATTATACACCGCACCACTACACAGACACACAGCAAAAAAAACTTTTTTTTGAGTGTTGAGAGAGATGCCCGTAAAGATTCTGCAAAATAAACGTCTGGCACTAGAAAGATAAAGGATTAAGGGCATAACGGTGTATCTGCGAGAGAAAAACCATTTTTACTTTTTACAAGTTGTAAAGAGAGTGTCAAGTGTAGGTGAAATGGGGAGTAGAAGAATTTATAACACTTTTTCTCAATCTCCCTATGTAAATCACTCGTAAAAAAAGTCCATGCAACTCCAAGTGTTTCAGGAGCACATCCGAAATTTGAAATATTCAATGAAGTCGGGGAGAAAAGGGAAATTGTGTTTTGCCAATTCCCCACACAGCCCAAAAATGGACATATTTACAGCGAGCTGAGCAACATGCCAAAGCGCTCACTTGCTCACTCCTCCAAAAAAAACCAGCCGTGCTTTTTTCCCTTTCCCTCAACAACATCTATCTCCCTGATAAATGCATTCTCCAGTGTATATGAAAACGTATTTTGTACTACAAAATATTATCTCATCTCCTTAGCCCGACATAGTACTGGAGGACTATATAAAAAAAATACTGCGAAAAAGAAGGACCGCTAACAATAAGCGAAAAATACATAAGTTGGGATGAGCATGAATACAAGATGAAGAAAGCTTGTAGAGCTATGAATGTCACTCGAGAAAAAAAACAAAAGTGACGAACGCTCACTCATCCACTTTTTCTCTTTTTTTGGGAGAAGGAAAGAACCACTAGTAAAGGGAAGAGAAAGGACCACTACAAAATGTACTAGCCATAAATACAAGTGTATTCCATCCAAAAAACCCATCTCAACTGTCGAAGAAAGGCATTAAATAGACTGATATATTTCCTCTAAGGATCAAGTTCCACAATGACACTGTCTATCAAGATTTCATGAGACACTTTCTCCCTACACACTCGTGCAGTGCAACGTAAAAAATATATATATTGCGAAATCGCGATGGTGTGTTCCCTTTCTCCTATTTCTCCTACTACATATGCATTACAATTTTTTTCTCAGAAGAAAGCACAAAAAAAGTTGGCTTTTTTTGGGGAAAAGAAGTAGAATGAAGCTCTTTTTTCTTCCTCCACTCAACTGATATATTGCCCAGACATAAAATATGTAAGGAGGGGGAGTATATATATTGAGAGCAGTGGCGGAGATAACTATTTTTTCCTGGAAAATATTTTTTTCTAGCCTAGTTCCTTCATAAGTTTTCAATCTGGAGGTAGGTGGAGTAAAAAAGGACATATATTTTCGGTGCATGAGTGCATGCTAAGTACAAAGCTATGTTGAAATGTTGAGATTCCGTGGATGATGCTCACATTCGAGAAACGAAATGGATGTTGGAGGGAACGAGTATGGAAAAGGGAGTATAATTTCAATACGGTTTTTCTAAAGACTGAGCCATAGTCATGTGAATGTGGAGGTAGGAAAAAAGGGGGGACTGAGAGACTAAGGTATGAAATATTTTTTTAGTTGGAGATTTACCCTTTGGATTGTGCAGATTTAGATGACTACTGGACTACTAGTTTTGTTTTTGCTACTGTCCTTTGAAAATCACACTAGTCACCATTTGTACTAGCACTTAAAATACAAAATAATTTTTTTTCACTGTTTTCCGTTTAATTATGGAAAGATGCTTCCAGGGTGGAAGTGGATTGGATAATACTTTTGGCGGCGGTGGAACGAAAACTGATAATAAAAGCACGTTAAATTCACATTAAACACGATTTCCTGTCTGGCGCAATTTGGCTGTGGAGTGAACTGGAAAGTTGAGTTGATGCTGCGTGAACAGAACGGAAAGTCGAACGTATCGAGCAGATGGAAGTTGTAATTAAATTGGAGTAATTGAATAAAAAGTAATCATAGCTTTTTTGTTTGGTAATTGTTGAGTCCATGCCTAATTAAACAAGAATCACTGAAGAAGTACGCAAAGGGGCCGGAGAGAGACGGAGTGAGAAAGAGAAAGCACAGGCATTTACGAGTTTTAAAAAAAGGAGCGGTATAAGTGTGGGAGGAAACATGGGAAAAAACCGCAGGAGGTACCCCAGAGAAAAAAAGGAGAACTTTAAACAGAACAAAGTTTAAATGGAACGGAAAGGGAGAACACAGGAAAATGGCATTGGCTTAGCAGAAAAATTATTATAATTTTGTGCATTTTTTGTCGCTGTTTTCTCGGAATCGTGTAAACCAAGTGAAACGAAATTAAGTTAAAGTAGGAACGTCTCCGTTGATTCCACCACCACAAACACTAACCGAATAAGACGACGACACACCGAAAATCCCTACTTTTTTCATGGGAGAGCATCACAGAAGAAAGAAGAGAGAGAGAGTGATCTGGAAAAAAAGTTAATTTTTTTTCATGGAAAGTTAGGCCCGTGCCTGGCGCTAACTCTCTGGCTAGCAAGCTACTAGTGACTGCCTGACACAGTGGCCCACTTGAGTAGCTCCTTGCCTGCCTGTTCCCTGTTCGTGGTTTAGTGTTGATGGTAAATGCTTGTTCGTCTTCGTTCACAAAATTTCACCCATGCTCATTCTCCCCCATACATTTTCTGAGAGAAGAGGAAGTAGAAGGAACGGGTTATTGCAGAAAGTATGCAAAAAAAAGAATCGTGGAATGGTAATGGTGAGGATATTCGAAAATGGAAGGAAAAAGATCTACCTAGTCGTGGTATTCAGGAAATAAAGGAGCACACTTACCGCCACCATGTTCTGCCACCCTATATATTTTTTATACTTTTTTTCCTTAGCTCTTCTCTCTTTACTCTGGAAAAAGGGGTTTTTGGGAATGCGAGCTTTTTCCATTGAGGGTAAATAGGAAGAGATATGGTGGTTGATGTGGTGCTGGTGGCAAATGCAGGCAGCATGGGAACTCCGAAAAAGTCCGATTAAGGCCCAACCAAGAGTCCCCGACTGAAATGGCAAGGACAAACGAGACCTTCGTGCTAAGGAATGCATTATTACAGAGCATGGATGAAGCGGGGCAGGCAGGCAGACAACAAGCGAAATGAAAAAAAAGTAGAGTGGGGAGCGAGAGTTGGAGTGAGAAACCCAGCCATCGTCCCGTCTGTCCATCCGCTTTTCTGCACGGCTCTTATTTGCAAAAGAGAGAGATATGATGGAAATTGAAAAGAAAGGAATGACTCTTCCAAATATTCTATAGAAAATAAAATATGCTCGCGTCGCTCAACCAAGTTCCTCCTGTTTACGTGCAGGGAAGCTCCGGAACACAGAATTTAACACAGTTTTAAAGTGAAAAGGAAAAATGTGAAAAAAAACTAATGTCTCTCTAGGACTAAAGTGTGAAATAGTTTACCCGCAGCTGAAATGCAAAGCAGCAGTTCCGATAACTTATATGGAACTTATATTGCATGGGCGCACTAATTTAAAAATAATCTTTTTCCGTCGATGTTGCCCCATTCCGTTAAAAGTTGTCTTATTTCATGGCAATAATCGATATAGGCAAAAAAATAAAAGGTAGCATCAGCATGCACTTCTTGCAAAATAAATAGTAGAGGAGAGAGGTGAGAGGGGAGGGAAATCACTTTTACGTCTGTACGTACTTATATTCCCCCACTACTGGAGAAGTTTTTTTTTTATTTTCGTGCGGGTTGCTTCCATTCCTTCACTTTTCCCGGAGTACAAAAATAGTACTGAACTTTGTGGATTTACCGGCAAAAATAAATATGTAGGAAAAATATACGCGGTATTAGGGAAATGGCACATTCCAACCTTTTCCCATGGAGCATAAGACATCACAGTTCTTTTTTCTGGGAGTTGGATGGATAGTACAGTTAAAATGTGATGCTTTATGCCAAAACACCATAAAAATGTAGTTTAGGTTGGGATGGCTGGATACTAGGAGCACATACGGATACGACTCCAAAGCCACTCCAGCTCCAGCTCATTTCCCCGCATACACAATATTCCACCCTTTTTCTCTCCCACTCGGCATAAAATACCGGGATGAATACTAAATAATACGTTGCAAAGTAGAAATTGTACAGATAAACATGACACCAAAAAGGCATTGATAAATTCAGAGGCATACTCCGAAAAAGTGGGTTAGCTTAAACCGATTAGCTTTTTTAAATTCATTTACCAGAGGTATATACCTACTTTTTATTTTTTACATAAATATCCATTCCATCCTTTTAGCACAATATAACCCATCACTATATTTTCTCGTTCAAATTGATTAGCCAAAAATGCCTGCTGTCAAAATTTTGAGAAGAGACAGCCCTATTCTTAGATTATTGAATGAGTTTATTATCAAATTATGTGAAAAGCCATTGATTTCGAGAACAAAAAAATTGTATCCCATATGCTTTAGCTTTTCTTTTATGTAGGCACAGCTCACTTTTGTTAAGCTTGGTCAGTGGCGGAACAGCGGAAAGTTAAGAAAATATTACATTTTTGCACTTTATTTCTCCGTGGATTTGTAACAAAAAAAAGTTTTGCATGAAGGACTTGCATCTTTCCAACAAAAATAAATCTGCCAGTTGCACATAGGCGCGGATAGTGTTATCCTCATACACTTTTTTTATTCTGCAAGCCAAGGATGAGCCATGAGTAATAGAAAAACGCAACTTTTGATGGTGCCGCATCAACAAAAAATGTAGTTTATGCTAGAAAAATTTTTCCCCCTTGACCTGCGAGAGGATGTTGCGTAATACCATTTTTACTTTTTTCCTTTTCATCTGTGCAGCTGTTGTACTCTATTATTAATAATTATATTGTGTGGGCTCATTGTGCAGAAACAATGCTGCTTTTTATGCACATTTACGCTTTACACTCTTCTCTTTTGTTTTCTCGGTAGAAAATGGTTTTCAAAAAGTGCGCCAGTTTTTTTATTGCATGAAATAAATACATTCACTTGCACTTTCCACACTCACATATCAAACAGTAGGCCGAGCCCAGTTCAAACTGACAGAAAAATATGCATTCCCTTTTTTCCCTGAAACTTTATCAATTCAATTTATTTTCATATTCCCAAAACGCAAGTAACTTCCTGCAAAAAAGAACTTTCATAAAAATTTGCTTTTCAAGCTGAATTAGCTGGAAAAAACTCAGCCAGAAAAAATGTGCGCAACTTCCTTTTTGAAAAGTGGATTACCATCACTCATCGCGGACAACATCAATAAGCATCCACTTCAAACAATGAGGTCACCTTTTTCAATGAAAAATCCATAAATATGTTTTTTCCGTCAGGTATAGCCGCTCATGTCAGTTCATTCATAAAAAATACCGAAAGTGAGCTCATCACTGAACGTATTTTATTTTACTCTCTAATTATCCCATTTCAATTTCATTCACTGCAAACTTGTTTTTCTTGCGCAAAACAATTTTAAACTATTCCTACCAAAGAGATTCAATAAAAAAGAGAACTCCAAAATAATCTTTGAAGGAAGCAAGAAACCTGAGCAGTACTTTCATCAATTTTTTTTCAGTTTCATCCTCCGCATGTTCGGTGCCTTTATCTCCTTCCCCATTCAATGTGCTTTATGGAGTTTAGTCCATTGATTTTTTTTCTCGATTCAGGTCGCATATTTTCCCATCTCCTTCTCCTTCTGCTACGATTTCTTTTTGTGTTTATAAACAAGCCACGACCCACACACCTTTCTACGGAAGTTCATTTCCTCCTCGCAATTATAGATTCCAATGGGAACACAGCACATACAGATACCCCGTCGTTTCCATAAATTGGGCAGGATCATGGCAGAACATACCTACCTGAGGAGACTTTCTGACGTCGAGAAGAAAAAAAATAGTTTCCAATGTATTTTCAGCGGCTGGTTGCTGGCTCTTCAAGGTAATCCGTACAAAACTACTTTAGTCTTTTTTTACTGCCCAGCAAAGTTTCCTTCTTAGAGAGAGACACGTAATAACACGAAAGTGACCTTTATACATGTTTCATAACCTAATATTCATTCGTCAGCTTGTGACGTAATTCCAAAAAGGGAAAAACAGAATTTTTCCCCCTCTTCCTTCCATTTCGTGGTAGAAGCTGATTATTATTACGACTCCTTCATTTTCATTACGTGACATTTTGCTTTATGCTCTGGAACTTTTTTTTCTCGAGTAATCTTCCTAAATCTAGGACTATCTTTAAGTGAAAATAAAAACGGCTCCTTTTAAACCACTCAGAAGAAATTGTGTAATTTACCCAGGTGAAAAAAGCAACTCAGCAAAAAGTCTAACTCTCCAAAAAGCATGAATGGGAAAAGGATGAGTGGATGATATAAAGAGTAATGCATTTTGCCCCATAGCTGAAAAAAAAAACTTTGAAAAAAGGTGAATCGAGTCGGAAAAAATAGAAATTATGAAGTGTACCCTCGTGTTACATGCTCTTGCACAAAAACGTCAGAAATGTTTACGCAAGTCACTTTTTCTCGGCAATACTGCATTAACTTGCATAAAATAGGAGCCCTGGAGCATGCTTACTTTTCTCTGGTAGAGTTGCTAGAAAAAAAATACGTTTTCGAAGGCATCCAAAAAAGTTGCTTAAACCGGCAAAAATGGAAAACCTGCATTTTTTCAGTTTAACTGCGGCCATCCTCATACATTTATGCACTAGCAAAGTTATGCGTTCCAAAAATGACATTTTTTCCTGTCATGCATGCACTAACATAAAATAGCTAAAGTTGCACCTGAAATAACTTTGCAAAGTTTTCTTTGCTCGTATATATCTCACTGCAAGGGAAGAGCAGTCCGATCAAGATACATTTTTTGTGTACAGAGTACACACAACCGAGCCGCTCATTTCATTATTTTTGCTCCTTTTGACATAAACGCCATTTTCTTGTTTATCCGCAATAATTGTGAAATTGTCGTAAATGAATTATTTATGGTGTTTGTTTATGACACTTAAAAAGGGATCGTGAAAGGGAGGATGTTTTTTTTTCTTTGCAAACTGTACATCAAGTACTTCTAATGCAAGCTGTAAGCCACACACAAGAACAAGCTTTCACATTTTTCTTTTCAAGTCGGGAAAATAATTTTTTAGAGGAGCCATATTGAGAACGTCAATATAAATTCAAATGGTTCAGCGTTATATATTTTTTATGCTTCGGTATCGATCAAATAACTGTAGAAGAAAAGACAGCTGCCGAAAAGCGTGTCAAACTTACAAAACTGATTTGCTTTTACTTTAAACAGGAACGATGTGTCAAAACAGGAACTTTACACTTCACTTTTTATTTCCAACCTTCCAATCTTGTAAAGTTGAGTCATTTTTTTCCTAAAGGCATTTCGGCGCCTTTCACGCTATATCTTTTCAGCAAAAAAAATATGCTGAAAGGAGAGTATAATCCGGCCCAGCCTTTTCTCTATTTTTTTCCAGTTCAATCGGGGTATGAACTGTGAGCGTTGCAGTCAAAAAGAAAACCATTTTTATTAAATAATGAGTTGACTCCTTATTCTATTTTTTCTATTTTTGTAGGAGCAACTCTGTTTATTTTCTCGCTTTAACAATGGCGGCTATATACTGATAGACACTAGAAAAAATGACTTCTTTCATGAGCCTGACTTACATATTTATATCATGTACTCGGCTAAGGCATAAAAATACTTCAGAAAAAATGAGTAATCGGGTTTCCTATAAGGCACGGGTTGTCACTGCGTGCCTTGTCTGCTCAAGGCTCGTACTTGAAATACATTCTTTTTGGAAAAGTGATGTTCCCTCTGATGCTTATCTAATAATCGATATGGATACTCCCATTACTGATAGACTAACACCCGAAAAAAAAAGATAAAATATATGTATGGAGTGAGCTCCGCTAAAGATGTGCCTCATGGGAGTACACACTTACATGTCATTTCTATTCTATTTCAACTTCAACTGCTAACTTTACCAGTCACTTTCAATATGTAATCAATTCCTTCATCCGCCGGACACATTTTCCCTGTGTCGAAAAAATAGGTTCTCTTTTTGGAACTTGTCGATTGCCTACTGTGCATGATGTGCTTGGTGTGCGTGTGTGTCTGGATCCGTGCATCTTTGTTGCAATAATGTTTCTAAAATAAAAAAAACTGAGTGGTTTGTGCATGCCGCTAAGGAAAAAGACCTATTGTGAAGGAATGTACATCACGCTGAGCTTTTTTCTCTCTGTTTGAGACTTCATTTTTCTCAGAGCTTTCCCCAGTTGGAGATATTCGTATTCTTTTTGGGAAAAAAATTGCGAATATGTGTGCTTGCTCTCCTTTCGTTCTTTTTCTCTTTATCAAAAAACGTTTGTCCGCACAAAAGTGTGCCATATCACATACAGAGAAATGGAGAGGATTAAAGTCAGCACCGTTTTCATGTGTCTGGAGATGTGAGGCACACATTCTCAGTATTTCAGTACATGAAAGTTAGTGGAAGCTTTCCTTTCTTTTGGAGTTCAAATGTAAGCAATATAAATGTATACAAACTTCAGTGTTGTTTTTTCGCATACTGCTTTCTCCATGCAATGTATGAATGGTGGGACAATGCACAGAGTGCTACACACAATCATCCCATTATCCTGAATGTGACACAAAAGTGCCATCAGAATAGTAAAAGGATTTACTTTTGAACTGAGAATGATTGAAAAATAGAATGCACTCGGATTTAAATTCCTCCTTGGCCAACTATTGCTAATGGTTATGATAACGATGAGGAATTCAATAAATGCATCGCTTAAAACAGTTAGATACGTGGGGTATTAGCTATGGCACTTTTCCCACACTTTTCTAGCTGTAAATTGTCCCGTGGAGATTTGCTGCGTACAGTCGTAAGTGGTGGTGCGGCAAGTCCAAAGTTAAACCGCCTACCGAGATGTGCAATTCGTTTTAGATAGGTAAGCTAATGTCCAATGGATATAAACATTACATTCGAACAATTAACGCAACCCAAAGGCCTAAACAAATCTAATTTATAGGTATACGCATTAGAATTTAAATAAATGTTATCGACAGCTAAGTATAGCATCAATAATATTTCGCGCACCTGGCGAGCATGCTGTTGGAAACGTAAAGATTTTGAATTGAACTTGCTATAATTTATTTCCTCTTCTCCTTTGCCATTGTTCTCAGAGCCGCACGCCTTTTCTCACTATATGCCACTTTTCACTTTCTAGTATGGTCGTGAGATGATCTAAGGGAGGTGGAAATGACGAATTTTTAAAACTGCCTCGTTTCCACTCTTAAAATGTCAGAAAAAGAAGGATGGCGGCTTTATGCAAATGTGCAGCACTTCTATTTAGCGAGCATTTTACTTTCCTGGTGTAGAAAGCTCTAGAAGTGAATTCCTC
>JAHZND010001318.1:0-17907 GCA_027744115.1 Acrocyrtus sp. NNG-2020
AAAACAGCTACGAGCTGAGAGTTAGCAAACAGCATAATTAAAATAAAAAAGGAGATGAACGCTTCCGTATTTTTATAGCAGTTTAAGCACCGCTCACCCCGCACAAACGAGAGGAGTCACCTAAATAAACTTTATTATTTTTTTTTGATAAAAGAAGCAATGCTGATGATGAAGAAGCGACAAAAAATATATCTGCTTGAGAAGTGGCCATCAACCGCCCACTGCGTCTTTTTTTCTCGTTTTTTTATAAATTAAATGAATTGTTTCCCATAAATTTGTTAGAGACTATTAAATGTCAGCGTCTACAATGCTTTGCACTTTGGAATTTTTGTATGAGTGAAGGGAGCACAGGTATCATCTTGTATCCCATAAAATATTTTTTTGTGGAGTAAAAAAAGCGATATCATTTAATTGGGTTTTCATCTTCGTTATTACTACACTTTTTTATAGCTTTTTACTCCATCGCCATCTTAATGTTTTGGGATTTTTGACTTTTGATGAGTGAGGATGAGATTTGATCTGATGTGTGCTGGCGTGTGGCACTGACTTCCGACGCACTGTGACCTGGATTTCTTATGAGCTGATCCGAATCTTTATGAGGTGCTCTCCTGTAAAAAAAATGTTTTTTTCAGCAGCAAAATTGCGTTTCACCCGAACTCAGATTTAAGAATGATAAATCACATAATAATAGTGCAAGCATGAAAGTTTTTTTTGTAAAGATTTGAATTTTTTTTATGAACTTAAAAAAACAGTCAGAGAACTTGGAGTTGTGAATGACATTGTGACTTGTGACAGGGCATGACCAAATATAAAAGATTGTTTGTTTTTATTTTCTGCAGATTTCTAAATGGAACTGTTTCAAAAATGGGAGTTTTGTTAACGAGGATAAAAAGGGGAAAAAAGGGGAAAATTGATAAGATGGCGGCATACATCTGACACCTTTGATTACCTCTAGAATTATATGTTTTTGCAAGCAGATTTTTAAATTTGATTAGAGTAAGGAGGGCAAAAGAGACAATCTTTTTTTTGGAAGAGGGAGGCTTTTCGTCTAATTTTATTTGGTGCATTTTGTAACAATAAAGTGTGGGTTGTTGACTTCAGTTTTGCTTCCTTTTTCTGGGACAATCCCTTTCAATTGTGACAAAGCTGGCTGTTATTTTTTACACGGTCTCTCGTTTACGATTTTACCTTAAACTGTAAAAAAATACAAAATACAAACTGCAGGGTTGGAATACTTATCTCATTGAAAAATGTGCTTTTTGGAGATGAACGGTTTTTGTTGCTCCAAATTACACCTATTTAACTTTGACTTTTTTGTTGCAGGACATAATACGCTTAATTTAAAGTAAACTTTTTTTTTACTACTTTTGCAAGTAATTACTGCGCAACTTCTTTTCACAAAGCTGATTTACCGTGAAAATCCCAACTGCACAAAGACAATCGCAAATTGGAATTGCAACTGTCGACAAAACTTTTTTTTTCGCTCGCAGCCACATACAAAAGAGCACGCCAAATAATGCAAAAAAATTTACACGGCAGCGCTCTCAAAAGTGCACACCTTCTATCCAAATAAACGAAAATGATCTTATTGTTACATAAAAATATATACAGTGTAGCATATGTGTGCGCTCTGCTCTCAATTAATTTTTTTTTGCAAACTCCAACTCCTCACAAGAGAAGATTACCGGTAGAAAAAAAATTTTCTACAGCGATTGTCCTAAAGAGTGGCGTGGCATAAGGTGCCGTTTGCCATCTCGCATCTGTCACTTTACCCTAGGATATCTGCTGCTGCTGCTTCCATTTTTATTATATTGCCACATAAAATAACGATGTGGAGGTAATTACTGCAGATATTTTTTTTCTGTTACGTTCACGCATGACTTTCAATTAAACTTTTTTTTTCTGAGATGATCTCGCTGGTTGCGCACTGACGGGCAGTCAGCCGGTAGCCCAAATTTATGAATCCCTTCCCAATTATTATTTCCCCCTCCAAAACTTAGAGCGCTCTAGTATGCTCTCTTACAAGACACCATCTAAAAAAAATCAATTAATCATCCCATAGTTTTTTCCGTCAACTAGGAATGGCACGAGCAGAGCAAAAAAATTTTTTTTAGCTGAGGTTTGCGTGCTCTAAGCAAAAAAATATTTAAAGTTTCAAAAAAAAAGATATACGCTCTCCTTGCATCATCGTTTGATCGTTTGCGTCTTGTCTTCTTCACCAGACACGGTTTGATTTGGAGTTTTGAATACAACAGAAAAAAAATATGAAATTAGACCAACGTATGATTTGTAACGCAGGCAGGTAAATGGAAATGATGATGATTAGGATAATGGAGTGAGGGAATGAATAGACGGCGCTACTGCTACTGACTGCCGTTTTATGACATGAGTTAGTGCAGAATGTAAGAAGCACTCCTTTTTTTATTATGCAATAGCAGAGATTGGCTGCAATCTGCAATATTATTATTTTTACAAAGTGTAAAAAAAGTGTTCCTCTTCTTCTCGTTGCACCCGTCACTGTACTCTCACTACACACTCACACTTTGTTTTGGGGATTACGGGATGAGCTATCATTATGCAGTCAGCTCAATAAAGAGCTTTGAGATGAAATGCGTTAATAAATCCTCATTGCTAAATAGACGTTGCACTTTGAAGAGACTGTTAAAAAAATCTTTTTTTTATCTCAGTTTACCAGCAATATTACCCCAATTGATGCTCCATTCATGAAAAGTAAATGGAAAATCCACACAATACCAAAAAATAGATATTTGTCAGCAGCACAAAGTCCATAAGTTATATAAGGGGGAAGCGCAAACGAAACCGAGCTCATTTAGAATTTTGCTAAAAGGAAAATTGTCATAAACCACACTCAAGTAATGAGCGAAGGATATCGAGTAACAAGAGTGGAAAAGAGAGGTTGCTGGTACAATAACAATAACACCCACTCAAAAAGTGTAAAATTGTATTTTTATATTTTTTATTGAGATTTTTTTCTTAAAGAGAAGGACCGAGCAGTGCCACTGCACTTACTCTCTCTCCAACATTAGTCTAATGGAGGATAATATTGAGTGGAGCTGAAATTTATACTGCTTCTAATTTATAGACCTATTCAGAGAAGTTCTTTTTTTTTTAAAAAAAAGAAGTGAAATATATATCAAAATCAAATCAGTTCTGGTTGCTGCTCATATTTTTGCAGTGATTGAAATGAAGATGTGTGGCCCAGATTCAGCTGAAATAAGAGGGATACAAAAGCATTTAATAAATTACAAGACAAAAGTTACACCATTCTTATATTTTTTGACGTTGTGCTTGCAGTGTACTGGTATTTCTGTCATTTATATTGACTGATTCTCTATTTTGTTCTTTCATAGAAAAAAATAATAATTTCTTTTGTAGGCAAAGGAGGAGAAAAAAAATATTCGGCGAGGTAAGTAAACTTGTTGATGAGGTGAAGGTGGGATTTTGTGGGATAGGATGAAAAGTGAAATTGATAATTTTTTTTGTGCTGGTAAAAAAGGCAGCTGGTGCAAAAATTGAATGAGTTGAGATGGATTAAGGCTTTTTTATCTTGTTTTGACATGACGTATTAAAAAGAAATGATGGGTGAAGTTTTGGCCCGAAGAATGGCTTGTGTGGTGGTTGGTGGTACGTAAAGTATGATAATAGGGCTTGTTATTTAATCATGGGGGAGCGGAGAGGTAAAGAGAGTTCAATGATACGATGATCGTTTTCTTTTTTCCCCTGGTTAGATAATAAAGTAATTGAATGGCTTGATTTTGATTTTTTTGGTGGAGGGACTGCAGAAAATTGAGCAATGTTAATATTGACGGAGAGTATTTAGAAAAATGGGTCCTAATTGCTATTGTTTGGAGATAACAATTGCTTTTTGCTATCAGAAGGCAGGCGGCAATGGCAGTCGCGCGAAAGCCTGTACGAAAAATATTTCGAAACATGCACCGTTTTGATGTATGAATGAAAAAGTAGAATTACAATCTGGACTGTGAATGCCAAAAAAATTTATATTTTAATTTTTTTTTCGCAGCACTCACAGCAAATCAAAATCTATTGGGATTGGGAGTTCATTCATATATTCTAGTAAAAATTATGGCTTATTAGGCATTACATAAGTAGCGCGAGAGATAGGAGAAGAGTAGTGCAGCCGCGGCTAAAAACATATTTTTGAAATGGCCAGCGGTTAGTGGATGAAGCAATAAAAAGAGATCTTGAGCGATGAAGGTGGAGGCCCAATCAATTTTTAATTCTAATTTTTACCGATAATATTTTAGCTGTGTGGCCTGCACTGGGATAGCGCCAGAAAAAAAGTAGAAAATAATTCCACCCGATCTATATCTTGAGGCATGAAACAAATCGACAAATAAACTGATTTCATTACGGATTTTTTGATAAGTAGAAAATTGGGATTGCGTAATGAGTACGGACTAAAAAAAGAATTAAAAGGATTGGAGAGACG
This sequence comes from Acrocyrtus sp. NNG-2020, assembly GCA_027744115.1. Lineage (NCBI taxonomy): Eukaryota > Metazoa > Arthropoda > Collembola > Entomobryomorpha > Entomobryidae > Acrocyrtus > Acrocyrtus sp. NNG-2020. Next base: position 4,472 of record JAHZND010001318.1, read on the forward strand.
TACTCAATTTTTTTTACAAATGAAAGTGCGAGTCCTTCTCACTCTTCACTCATCCCACAATTAACACTCCATCTTTATTAAGCTTATTAAACTTCCCAAATCTGTAAATATCCATGTAATGAAAGGTAATAGCTTAATTTCAGTTTAATTGCTGAGAACTGCCTTTTCGGCATTTTATAATGAGGTAAAAACGACAAAAATGATGACAGGTTTTAGTTAGCTTTAATAAAGGTCAACACTAAAAGAGAATTCAATAGCTGGGCATAAATTTGACAATCGTGACAGCGCTTTTTTTCTCTCCTCCTCAAAAGTATCAAATGACAGCGATAAAATGTTGCCGCTACTTACTCTTTTTCCACTCTTGTCCCTTGCGCAGCACACAATTATGATAAATATCTAAACGATTATAAATGTCAGGGAAGACTCAAAAATATCTTTTTTCTTCTCCTTCGCTGAAAAAGAAATAACTACACATGGTTAAATAATACTATATTTATTTTTTTTCGTTTAGAAGTGCTTATCTAACCTTCCAATTAGCCATTAAGTACGTTGAAGCACGTAACGAAACTAGCGACATTGTCTCCGCGCGTCCCCTCCTTCAAAAAAAAAGTATCTCTTGTAGAGAGTCACCCTCATCAAATCCATTTTGGTAGAAACGTGTGTCATTGGTCAATTTAGCTAACAATTATGATAAATATCTAAACGATTATAAATGTCAGGGAAGACTCAAAAATATCTTTTTTCTTCTCCTTCGCTGAAAAAAAATATAACTGCACATGGTTAAATAATATTATATTTATTTTTTTCGTTTAGAAGTTCTTATCTAACCTTCCAATTAGCCATTAAGTACGTTGAAGCACGTAACGAAACTAGCGACATTGTCTTCGCGCGTCCCCTCCTTCAAAAAAAAGTATCTCTTGTAGAGAGTCACCCTCATCAAATCCATTTTGGTAGAAACGTGTGTCATTGGTCAATTTAGCTATTGTTGTCAGCTTCGCATCTCTTGAGGAATCGTGACATTCAAGCGGGCTATTATTGACGAGACAAGTGTATGACGAAATGTCGAAAAAGAAGTGACGATGTATTGGACGCTTTTACTCACCACCTGAGAGTTGACGAGTTGAGTTTCCTCCCACGAAACGACGTGCAAAAATGCAAACAGTGAATTTTACTTTTGGCGAGAAGAAGGCAAAACCAAAACAAAATGGTCAAGTAAGCACGTCCTCCACCCAAGCTAAAAATATTCCTTTCCTTAAAAAGCGTCTTTTAGTGAAATCAATTAGCATTATTACATTTTTTTCTCTGGTGGACACTCACAATGCTAATGATATTCGTTATTATGCAATTGTAAATCAGAAAAGCAAAGTTTGTCCTGACATTGCCAAATTGCCATTGTCACTGTTTCCTCAATTGTCCGTGTGGATGTGGCTGCGTCAGAGTCTATTTTAAAGTGGGCAGGTTAGAATGAGTGATCAGGCAGGGACACAGGAGGAATCTGTCGTTGTCCTGTCTGCAATTGTGTTTACAAACGAGTTAGCAAGGTAAAACACGCTGGGGGTACTAATAAATACTTTGTCATGAATATGCTAACTTTGCAGTTATTGCACAGGAGGAATCTGTCGTTGTCCTGTCTGCAATTGTGTTTACAAACGAGTTAGCAAGGTAAAACACGCTGGGGGTACTAATAAATACTTTGTCATGAATATGCTAACTTTGCAGTTATTACTGGTACGTCCCCTGCTCATAATGAAAACTCATTGTCATCTTGGAGTCGGCATATTGTTGCGGAATTTCAAGAGAATTTTAGAAGGACGAATGTCAAATTGTCATTTAGCACAAGGGTAATTCTGCGAAACTGCAAATTAGTTGTTTGTGCGAGGCGAATATTGAAAGTGGTCGGGAGATTTATCTAAAAGTGTTGCCAGCTAGTTCCTAAACTCAATAATGTATGCCTTATCAAAGCTTTTTTACTTGATGCATTTAACTATTTTCGTAAATCTTTGATCGGATTGTTTTCTCTTTTCGGAAGACGACAAGAGAAAGTCGTCCAGCAAATTAAAGACTGGCACGCTTTTAGTCTCTTTCTAAACAAATAGTAGTAATAGTAATTGTATACCCGACTTTCTTCAAAGTATAAAAATTAAAATTTTCAGCTTTCGCATTTTTTGCAACTTTCTACTGTGCTCTATTCTGAAGCATAGCGGGTATGTATTTTAAGGCGAAATGATAATGGCAGTTAGGATAAACAAGCAAACATTGAGACTCAGGCTATGTATAATTAAATGATACAAATGTATGAACAATTTGCATTGCTGGAATTATTACTAATACAATTTATTTATCGTCCGGTGTCTGAATAACAAGTATCCTAAACTTGCAACAAGAAACTAACTTAGACGCCGAACATATATTTTAAAAAGTTTACTTCTTCCATTAATATATTAGATGAGCCATGAGCCATTTCGATTGCTGGATTCTTATTAAACCTGTCAGAAATTAGTATATGGGAATTATCCGAAATAGCTGCATGTGGCCTTTTTGCTCGTAAAGTGCGAAGGTGGCAATTTTTTTTAGCCAATATAGGTATTTGTCATTTATACTGAACCGAATTAGCTTTTGTGACTTGTACCTAGTGCGATGCTCCAAATTATATTATTGATTTGTTTTATTTAAGGTAAAATACATAAAGAAACTCTCAATTGTATCATTTTATTTATTTATATTTTAACTATGGTCCTGAATCCTATTGTAGGAAGCAAATGCGTGTAGTAGTTAGCCAGCATTATACTCTGGTAACAGTAACTAAATTGATTTATTCATTTTTACATAAATTACAAGGGAATTTTGTGCGACTTAAAATGATTAAGTTGTGATGCGACTTTAGTGGAAAAGTCATGAAGAAGAATTGTGCATTTACAGAGCTACTATTTAGATGATATACAATAAACACTCACTTTATATCAATAAAGAAATAATCACTATAATTATTATGTGTGAACGTGTGACTTTTATTGTAGTGCTCTGAAAGTTATTACACACACAGAGTGCAAGGATAAATAAAGTGTAGTAAAATTTGATTTTACAACAGTAGCTTTATAAGAATTTAAACGAGTAGCTTATATATTTGGTAATTTATTGCAAGTAAATAAATGACTAGATCTTCAGAGATCCTATCACAACTTATTTCTCTGATAGCTTTGGAAGGGCATTGGTTTCATATCCTTCATTTATCAGCTGCATTTCATAATTTTGAAGTTCCAAGAGTTTTGTGGCGATGTCGTTGATAAGGGTCATCGGGTTCCATTCAGATACAGCTTCTGTGAATTAGTCAGTTACGACATGGTTGTTTGATCAAATATTTAAAAAAAATTCAATGCGACAATGCGTGCTTTGAGTTGTATAAATTTTACGATTTAGTTTATTTTACGTGTTTACACATCTCCGGAACTTTCCACTTTCTCGCGCCTTGCAACCTGGAGGGTGACCTCGCCTGTTTTGATCCCCTTGAAAATGTTGAGGGCTTCAGTGTGAGTGACACTCGAAAGAGATTGTCCATTCACGGATAAAATCTCGTCACCTACAAGAAAGATTTTAAATATTTGCATTTAAAAAATCATTCATAAAAAATAAAAATCTTTTTATTTGCAAAAATGCAACCTTCACTTAAGTTCCCTTCCTCACTGGCTTGACCGTATGGGAAAATCCTCTTGATGAATATTCCCATGCTCCCCTTCGGCGAGTCTTTTCCTCCAACGACAGAGAACCCCAAGCTTTTCTTTGTCGGCCCCTTTTCAAACTTGACAGAAAAGATAGACAAGCAGAGGGACTGTGTCCTCGTCCTTTCTCCGTCACCGGCTGTGCTCCTTACACGGAATGAGGGTATCGCAGAAGCTGACCTTGGCATGGCGCAACCCGCAGGGACAGTCACTCGCGTCCTGGTCCCACTTATAGTTCCTCGTTTTCCCATTAACATTTGCAGCTCATCTTCATCCTCGTCACTGGTCTTGATGTTGGACGCATTCCTTCTCGAATCAACATCCCCACTTCCCTTCCTCCTCTTCCTTGGAAGTCCAGAAGATCTATTCCCAGAGGGGGTGCTTCCAGTAACGTCAATGCAGGAAATACTCTGGCTTCTTGGCAGCGTACAGCTCCTCGATGACACGGACGGCAGGTGCCCCAACTTAACTCCACTGCTGCTGTGGCGCCTTCCAGTGAATCCCCCATTTGACCCCGACTCATCCGACTTTTTCTTCATCCTCGTCAGCGTAACGTAAGCCAGTGGACCGTAGCATGACGAAGTAGGCGAACTACTGCTGGGTGACGGACGATCGCAACAGGTGGAGGAATCTGCTGAGTCAACAACAGAGGAAAGTGTGGAGTCCGTATCGAAAACGAGTGGTAGCGGATGACCGACCATCCGTGATGTAGGGGATGCCGACGAGGAGGATGACGTCGATAATGACGAAGAACCAGTGGATTTCGTGGATGGCTCGCGTTCCTCATTGATTTCCTCTTGAGCTACTTTCATCACTGACACTGAGCCAGAACCAGCTGCTCTCATTCTTGGTGAATCATTTCCGGTAGTTGCTCTGGTGGAGTCGCTATCGTATCCACTGCTACTCACTTCAGTACTGCTTCCAATATTTTCCTTACCTCTGCTGATTTCTCCGATGGAGAAACTTCGCCGAGGACACTGATAACGTGCATGCTGGTGATGATGGACCCACCCTCTACCAAACTGGGGACTGTGCCCATCCCCACTAACACTGGCCACTCCATAAGACGACTCATTGTCCCACTCTGAGGGACTATTGTGAAGCAAATCGATTCTGATCTGGCTGAGTGGATCGAACATCCTCTGGCCTGGAGGGCAGGCAATATTGCACGGACGACGGGAATGATGTGAAGAGCGGGATGAAGTCACTGGGCGCATTATGTAAGGCATTGACATCATCATTAGCATGGATTCCTCCTCGTCTTCTTCATCACCCTCAGCCATGTCCGATGACGCTTGACGGGGAATTCTTTTCGTGAATGAGGACGGGCTGTGTAAATCGCCCATGCTATTATGAAGAATATTTCGATGTGACAGTGATCTCCGCGGAGTTCCGTCTCGGCTCATTTCCAACGGCTTCGTCCTCTGAATCGAGAGTGATGCTGGCTGGCAGTGACCGGGCTCTTCGGGGAGAGCTGTTAGCTTCGACCGGATATACGCATAAGGGAATGATGACCTCTTGGCCATCGTCGAAGTGGAAGTTGATGTTGTGTTTTGATGGAGAGTGGGGGAAATTGGTGTCATTGTGTCAGTTGAAGTCGCCTTATGCAAGGATCCATGCTGACTCCCTCCCGCACTGGATACAGAAAAGTATCTCCCGTCCAAGGTATGTCGCCTATTTAGATTGGACATATTCGACAAGTTATCGCAGCTGGTTGCCTTCATCATCATAAATGCATCGGAGGACAAAGATCCGAAATCGGAAGATGATGTGAAAGAGCATCGTCGCCTATCAATGGTGCCGTAAGGCCCTACATCACTCTCCACTTCACAGTCAAACCAAGCTGGAAGGTGATTTGCCGAAGAGGATGTGGGATGATAGTAGCTCCTCCTACTAGAAATGCTGCTATTCAACAAAAGCTCATCTTCCAGGTATTGCTCTTCCCCAAGTGTAAAATCGTACTGGAGAGTAGATCGGAGTAGAAATGTCAAGATCCTCGGTATCAGTTCCTTTGTCAACTTTGTTATTAGAAGGTGGCCCATCAGGCTTACTTCCTTCCTCCTTGCTGAGCCTTCCTATAAACCGGGTTTGTGATTTGGATAGGAGCAGCCTCAAAGACTGCACCCGTCCCACTTTCTTTCCTGTCTTCCCAGGTTCCTTCCCATTCTGGGTTGGAGCCAGCTTCGAAATGGATGTCGACGTCCGCAAAGTATTAAACTTTTCTTTAGCTGCAAGCACTTTCTCCGCCAGCTTCGATCCCGCGGATGTCGAATGATCCGGGTTGAAGTGTAAAGTTTTCCTCCGGCTCATATTCGACGGAAGAGCGTCACTCGACTCCGCACCTCCGAATGGAGTCCCACGTATCGGAAACCCTCCTGCTCCAACTTGCCAGCCGATGCTGCTTATTAGAAGTTTCTTTTTCCTTAATATTCTGGTGACGTTCCAAGAACAGAGCAACATCATGAACATCTTCAGTCGGCGAAGACGTCTTTGGACGGGGAGTCACAAAGCTGTGACTTCTCTTCACTCTCAGTATCCCCGCGACTGGCAACGACAATGGCGACGAAGACTGCAGCGGTATTGCCGCAGAAGAAGCAACAATCAAGCTACTTGGATTATCGTCGCTGTCCTCATCTCCCCCATCAAGATCCTTATGATGGGTAAGGCTCAGACTGTTATGAAAGCTGCGCTGCTCGTCAATCGTCTTCAAAGGACCCATCCCAACCAGGCGTGGGTCCTCAAAGTTGATTTCTTTCCGACGACTAAATAACCTCATCTCCTTTAACTCTTCCTCAACTGAAACTGGATATTTCGCTATACTTTCCAAATAAACTCACTTCACTTCCTTATTTAGTAAAAAAAAATATAAATTATTACCACTGTCACCCTCTAATTGAAATTATTATGGTTTTGCTAATCACATCAAAAACAAGTTCGTAATTTTATCCGTGGAACAATTTTACTTCTCAAAAATGTATGTTTCTTCTCCCTCTCTAATTTGATTATTGTATGGTTTTTTGCAAACAAAAATCATAAATTTTGCTGCGATCTTTTTTGTTTTCCTTCTGCACACTCACGTCCACTATGTCCTCCTACTTTTTTTCAGTTCGCCACCTGTGTGAAAATAAAAAAGAGAAGAGAAAATTTCATATAATAATCATAATCATTAAAATTGCCGAGCATTACATATTTTTTTTAATCATCGTTTTGCAGTGGTAGGTAAAACGCAGTAGGCAGTTGAAAGGCCCTTTTGTGAAGTGGCGAGATTTGCGAGCACATTTTTTGCCTTATTATGGTTACGCTGTCCTGCCACAATAACTCACTTGCCTCTATTTAACCTTTTGAAAGTAGCGATGTAAAATGCGGTGATTTATGGTGATTAAATGAACTCGTCTTCAACATAAAAATCAAGCCGTTTCTTTTCATCACACCACTTTTTCTCCCAAACTATTTCTGGTGGATGGCTAAAGCATACCTCTCTCAGATTATATTTTTTTCTCTGTGATTTGGTCACTTCTAAGGAATCTCACACTATCGCCTATGGCTCCCCACACGACACTTTAAAAGTTTGAAAAAAAATTTTTGCGCACAGTGCCAAGAAAATGTACATCGTGCTGACATGAGAGAAGGTGGCCGATGGCGGTTGTAAAAAGGGAATCTTCTTTTTAAAAAAAGATATGTAATATGCTGTTGCTGACGACGGCATTGCCCTCTAAAAAGCTCATCAACACGTCATCACATCCACACTTTTACGAACCACCGATCATTAACCATTTTTAACTATTCTCCTCCCCCAAAACGGCGAGAAAATATGTAACAGTTTAAGTAATGAAAATTATGGCAGTGGTGAAATGTGAAATCGAAAGCTATAAATTAAGTCATTGAATGAAAGAATATTTAAGAAAATGTAGAAGAATAACTTTTAGTATCTGAATTTTTACACTGATGAATTTTTTTCATGACATTTTGCGCATCAAATTACAAGAAAGTTGGAAGGGAAAAAATACCTTGAAAAATTGGATAAGCTTTGCTTTCTACACCTTGTCCTCTTGCAAATGCGTTTGTTTAGGGTAATTTATGTAAAAATTGTTGAGGTGCTAAACTGAAAATTACAGAAAAAAAATTGCCGGCCTATTATCGACTTATGCAAAACACAAGCGATACAGCTTAATTCCTTTGGTATAGTGTTAATAACGGTATAATTGCAGGGATTTTTTCGTAAATATATTTAATTGGGAAAAAATTGCGACACTGGGAGGGATTTTTTTTTCATTATTGAAAGTTTTTTAGTATTTAAGCGAAGGACGAAAAAAAAAGTTTCTCTTAAAAAACAGAGAAAAAAATCAGTGACCTAAAGAAGCTAAGCAGACTTAAGAAGATTTACTCGCTTCTCAGGCCCCTTTAAAGTGTTTCAGGTTTCGGGTTCAACGTTACAGGCTTTACAGCGTACAGCGTAGAGCGTACTTTAGGACAAAAAATGCATTTAGGGTGGCGTGCGTGACAGCGACATTTAAAATGGAGACGCATTATTACGAGAAATGATAAAATACTCAGACGATCGGGATTACCTAATCGTGCATAGTTTGTTCTAGAAAGAACCGCAAAGCCTGACGCTGACCGAGTGCTACTAAAAAGTCCGAAAATCTCATGTAAATACTGTGGGATTACTACACATTGCACACACACACAGGCACTATAATAAATGGCTTGTGTCTTGTTAATGCATATGTAACTGTTCTTAATTAGAAAAAAAAGTCTAGAGACAAGTTAAAAGCTGGTCTTGTGAACCTTTTTGGCAAGATAAGACATAATTGTGCACTCCCCTTTTCTGTGATTTTAATCTGTTTCAAAAAAAAATTATAATGCGACGATGGCATCTTTTTAAATATGAGGAGTTAAATGGAAAACTACCATTTTTTTTAAAGAGAAGTGCATGTCATTGTCAGCCCAAGGAGAAAAGTGGGACATTAGAGGACACTTGGTAGTAATTGGGCTATGTATGTGCATTTCTAAGAAAACAGTATAGCAGAGGAAAATATATTTCTGGGTGTAATCGACAACAAATTATTGAAGCTGTGAATTGGAAATTTTTATTTGCACTTTCCAATCTAGTCCGAATAAAATTTTCCAATTCATATACGTTCCGTACTCACAACACACAAAAGAATGTCTGCATCAACCTAAATTCAGAGATATTACTAGTAAAATGTTAAAAATTTATATCGGCGCCCAAAACATCAATTTTTATTGTTCCTATAAGAATAGTCAGCGTCAGCGAGACCTATTATATAGGTACTTTTATGGAGACGTCTATATACGAAATTAATCCGACGGAGGATAACCCAGGTTGATTCATAGTTCACTAGTATCAATAATTTATAATTTCTTTTATTACGCCCACTCTTTTATGTCTAATTTACTTGATGTTTGATTCGTGCTCATTTGCTCTTCCGCTTTCATCCTATGTAGAGAGGCATCCCCTATAGATTAAACTATGTATGGAAGCTTTCACCATGAAACCGGAAATAACTGTGACAAAGTCTCATTTAAATTATTGGATTATCCGATTTCTTGGACAAAGCTATTTTAGTGATCTATCAAAAATAACTATCATGTGCTCTCATGATTCCACGTGCGCCATTTCCAAAATAAAAATTATTATTTTTATACAATCCACTCTCGTACAGCAGCAGCAAAGCATGACAGCACAACTGCACAACAAAACATTTTTTTGCAGAAAAAATGTGTGTAACAACTTTACTCATTGAAATGAAACTTGCTTTGCAAGACAACTCTTGCAGTAGAAATTCAGTAGCGAGTAAAAATCATTAAAAAGTCTCCCAAACAGAGATGCAAAGTTTTTTTACAAGGAGTCAAACGATTATATTCTCAGATCGTGTTCATGTTTCTCTTGTTTGTTTATGCTTTTGCTTTTATTACCACCAACCTAGAGCTCTAAAAGCTTGTATATAAACATACTAAACGCACACCTTATTTTTCATAAAGCCACCACCACACACTCCTTTTTGCCTTTTTATACCAGACACAAAACTGCATTTTTTTCTGTTCTTGCTTTCTTTTTTTCTTAATTAATAAAACAAACAGGCAGCAGAAAAAAAAATTGTAATGGCATTGTGTATTGAACTGATTGAAAGTTTTTTGTTTTTACGATTACTTATCGTGTATGCTCAGCACTGATTTAATTTTCGTACGTAATAAAAATAAATAAAATGATTACTCAATCAGCAGCAAAAACAAGTAGGTAATTAGTTTAATTACTACGAATGTATATATACGAACGCTATTTGGATCGGATCTACTTAGCTGCTCACACAGTTCAGGGTAAGGTGAGACTGCCAATCAATTTAAAAAAAAGTTTATTTGGCATTTGTCCTTTGTTTTGTTGATTTTCGTGTAAATTACGGGTGTTGCTGCAACTAGCGTACCTGCTTGGAGCTAAATTGTCAAAATTACATGATAAGCACAACCGTATCTGCATAACAATGATGACTTGATGACTCCACATCTTAAATCGCAGTGTCAGCCATTTTTGCGAAGAAAAATAAATTGTTTCTGTTGCGTATGTGATAGTGATGATGACTATGACTGATGATGAATATTTTATCTACACATATCTTTATTGCTTTGTACTCATTTCAATTTCACACTTTGCTAGTAGCTCATTGAAATGACTCGATCCTAAAGCATGAGCATTATTTTGTTTGCATGGATATCTGCATATGTGCGGGTTTGTGCAGAGCAGTTATCGTTGTTAATATGCATTAGTTAGATAGGCCAAGGACTGAGGAAATGCGTACTCTCATAAAAAAACTATTATTTTTAGTGGAAATACAAATACCTAACGCAGTAATAAATTCTTTCTGATGATGATTAACAGAAACAATAAATTCCCTCATTGTCATTGTTATTACAATGATGATTGTATAGTAGTGAAAAAAGTGAGTGAGGATTTTATATTTTTAAACAAAACAATTGAGTGTGGTGGAGCTGATCCCTATCTGACGATTTTTTGACTATTCCCACATCATTCAGTTCCTTCATCAGTGGAAAAGCACACATGACATGACATGGCAGAACGGTGAAGCTGAAAAATCTTTTTTTTTCTTAAAACGTAAATTGGAACGTAATTATTTCTTACAATGAAACTGAAAGCCAAAAATAAATGGTTAGCTAATCCTCAGCGAAAAAAAAAGTCTCCTTGTTTTTTTTGACAAGATAAGTAATAAAAATTCCCTTTTTGGTTTGGAGGATTTAGTATTTTTTCAAATGATAAGTTAAGACTCGGAAAAATTAGCCTCTGTTTTTGTTTTGAAACTCTTCCAATTTTTTTTTCATTGCAAAAGCAACAAACAAACCAACGAAATGGAAATTACATAACCGTACTAAAAAAATTGACCAAAAACGATGTACTTGATAGCGTATTTTTTTGGTACTGGCACAAAAAGAAAAAAAACTTTTCTGCTCTTTTTGCTTACAGCGCAAAAACGCAGTGAAATGGTTATGATGGAGTTTTGATAATAGAGACCGCTATAAAAAGGATGTAAACCGACCGCAAAAATAGTAAAAACAGCTTTAACATGATGGATGAACAATCAGAAAAATGACTTTTTTTCACAATCTGCCCTCCCATCGCGTCTCATTTTGCAANCTTTTTTTCACAATCTGCCCTCCCATCGCGTCTCATTTTGCAAAAGGGATAAAGAAAAAATATTGGCATTATTTAAAAAAACGCAGTTTTCTGCTCATATAAAGATTTTGCTAAAAAGATAGTGAATGTGGAAAAAAAAACAATTTTTCAAAAATTTACCTATTCCAATTTTCTTCTCCAATCTCCAATCTCCAACTAGTCTAGTAAATTTTAATTTTTTTAGAAACTCTATTTTTTGTTTACACTCACATCAAATAAAAAGTAACTGTGATCTCATTTGATAATGAAAAATCTGAAGTTATCCCATTCTAAAACCTCTCGAAATTTATAATTGCAGGCTATTTAATGTATGTCAATATGTCTATTTGATGTGCAAGGCATGTCCTAACACCACCACCACCACCACGCCATCACTTTTGCCTCCACTCCACCCTCCAAAAAAGACTAAATCTTTGCTTGAGAACCAGAACCACACACGAACATTACCTACAAACTTCCCTTCGCTTCGATACTTAACGGCATTTGCTACAGCTGCTCCTGCTGATAAGACATCTCATGATTACTAGCACCGTTGTTTTGATGACGTTGTGCTGACATATATTTCCCTCTTGCGTAATAGCAATATATCGTATATATTTTTAAAAAGACCCAAATCCCCTCTAATTAGATGTAAATCATAAAGAGTGCAAGCGTAGCGTGACAAGTACATACATGGACTCTATTTAAATAACATTTTTACAATTTTTAACTCTGTAGAAATGAAGATGTTATCATATTCCAAAAACCTACTCGTCATCATCCTCTTATTCTCCTTTCGTCATTTAATATGCATTGAAATTGTAGAAATTGAATTGAAAATTAGCAGCTGCATTGAAAAGGCATTTTTCTGCCGCCTATCAGAACTTGCTAGATCTATATGCGCGTATGAATGTGTGTGTGGAGGAGACACTTAAAAACTTTAAACAAGGTACCATCATCCTATCATCGATCGGCTCTTCTTGTTGTAAAAATGCAAACAAAAGACCCACTTTTCATTTCCATTATTCCTCATTTAGAATGCGTTGAAATGCAATTGCCAATTACATAATCCCTTTAAAAAAAGAGCACATATGAATAGTCCTTGGTGACCCACACGACACTGCCGACAGAATTTACATCGTCATCCTCCTCCATCCTCCTTCTCTCCTCTCCGCACTCCCTAATGGAGATAATAAATGGAAGACTAAACATTTCATAATTTTTTTCACAGTGACTATTTCTGAGTTCCATTTCCTTTTTTTATCTTTTCCTAACCTACAAGTCAGCTAGAGAGCGCGGCATCAAAAGGCAGCGGACAGGAATGAGAAAGTCCCTTTGAAATCCAAATTTTAATTTACAGCCACTTGCGACGTAATTTTTTAATAAGAGAAAAAGGAATGGGTTATCAGCGAAAGAGAGAGAGAAGAGAGCAACCATTTCTAATTTTTTAAAAGAAAATATTTTATTTGCGCTTGATTTGAATTTTAAATTAATTATCTTATCGAATTTGCTCATCAATTTTACACTTTTGTAGAGTTCACGTGACTTTCTCACGACGGATGTTGAATGAAGCATAAAATTTTTTAGTCTCGTGTCCAATTCTATTTGACGCATGCCTATATAAATTCCAGTAGCAGTAATAAAAAAAGCGAAAGGGCGTTAATAAAACTGATTAAGTGCCGTTTGTCAGAGATAGCTGTGAGTTGCGAACAAGATTTTTTGAAGTTAATTTATTTTAGATATAATTTGTCGCGTAACTAAACTTGGCGGTGGTCTTCCACCTGATAAAAATTCAACGCAAAAAAATTACTGCCGTTTGTGTGAAAAAAGCAGCCAGCAATCTTACTACACCCCATGACCACTCCATCGTAAAACTAAAAGAAGGGATTTTCTTGCAATTTTTTAAAATTATGTATTTCTAATCTACTTTTTTATTCTGGTGGTATAATAGTACATAGTACTGGGACTAATTAGAGCTCTGATACAAAATCGAAATGCATAATTGCTGCTAAAAACCAGATAACAATTTGCGC
>JAHZND010001319.1:0-20222 GCA_027744115.1 Acrocyrtus sp. NNG-2020
TGCACAGAGGGTAGTACTTTTTTCCTTCCACAGTTGTAAATTTTGTAAATGGCTATTGTACATGTCATTGTACATATCATAAATATTTTGGCATGACTATATTGATTCTTTCCAAAAAAGAGTGTTTTTTGGAGAGAGAAAGAAAAAGGGGATCCTGCATGTTAGCTTATGTACTTTTTGCTTTCCTTTTTTTAGCTCTGCTGGATGATTTCTTTTTTTTTAAAAAAAAGAGTAACAAAGTAGGACAAGGGCATATAAAAAAAGCAGAAAGAAAAACACGAAACAGTTAAAATGGCATAGTTCGCTGGAAAAAAAATAGTACTGGAGCCATTATACTAATGATAATGCTGTCGACTGGAAAAGATCTGAAATGTCAGATATCCGTAAAAAATAAAAATAAAACTACCCTCTAGAATTTTTTTTGCTGTTTTTCTTGTAAATAAACTAAAAAAGCTAACATTCTCCTTAATGTAATCACATGTCAATTGTCTAACTGGCTTTGCTATTGGTAGATTTGCAGACAAGACAGACAGAGATACAAAGTTTGCTGTACATATTTATGATTGATGCAGTAACAAGATGCGCTCTACCGAAAATTAGAAGTGACTATAGCGAGCGGTATATATTTAATCTAATAAAAAACGTCATATCACTTTGTAAAGGGAAGATTTCTTTGGCAAACAGTCATTCATTTTTATAATAAACTTTACCAATACTAATAAGTAGATCCATCCCACTAGGGAGGAAAAACAGTTTTTGATAAGTCTAAATATTTTCACTAACTATATATTTAGATATTTATATATATATTTAGAACGGACATGACCATACTTATAAAATTTTGTTTTTGCTAGGAAAATGCAATAGAGTTTTGATATAGTTATAAGAACTAGGTAGGTACGACAATACGCTAAAAAAAATTTCTAAGAGAGTAGATGCATAAATATAATAGCACATAATACATACTTTTTTTTATAGATAACTTTTTTTTGTATGGTGAAATGCCAAAATGCAATATTTTTCGAGTGAAGTTGCCTCACTTTTTGAGGAAAAGTGTCGAAATTTAGGAGAAGAGCTAATCTCTTAACCTGGAGCGTGTAAACGCAAACCTTTCTATATTGGAACGAGAATGAAAATAAAAAAGTACTTTTTTTCTCCACATTTTCAGATAATTTTTTTGTGCCATGCAGTTAATAATTATATGTAAGTTGTAGAACCCTTTTTTAAAAAAGGGAAAATGTTTTTGTTTCCTAAAAAACTCTACTTTTGCGAAAATTGCAATTTGCAATCAGCCAGAGAAAATATTATTCGACACGCCTCCTCCGTTTAGAAATAGCGCGCTACACGAACAGTGAGCGTGTAAGAAGAGTAAACGGAGCATAGTTTTTCTGGTTAAAAATCTAGCTATAGCACATTGTGCAACGATAGAGAAGACAGTGAAGATGTAATATTAGCAAGGATGAGAAGAAAAAAAAATTCCTGTCAAAAACATCTATTCCTAGGAATGGAATGAGCTCCTGTCTACTTAACTCTGTCTTTCTTTTTTTGTATTTTCTTTCTCTGGGAAGGAGAAAAAATGCATTGAAAGGCTTAACGCTGAAAAAGGCTACGAACCTCCTACGAAAATGGTTAAATATTTTTTTTATTCCCTTCACTGGCAACAAGAAGAAAAAATTTTGCCAGGTAAGGTCATGTATTCATTTATATAAAGTTGGTTGTTTTTTTTGCTCCCGTTATTAATACAACACTGCTATATTTTATGCACCACCGTAATATACGAAGTAGACTATTTTTAAAGAGAAAATGGGTCTCACAATGATAGTGAGCGGTATATAAATGGGTAATAGATATAAATCGGTTAATATACGTGAGAGTGAGTAAAACTGCCAACATGAATTGGAATTAAAGGGATGCGCTGTCTTCAGCTCTGAAATATTGTAGCATGTGGCTCTAGCAGGAAGCAAGATAACAATTTTTTGATAAACATCTTTAATTACCAGAAATGGATTAATCTGCCTACAAAAAGTTTTACTACTGCCAGAGAAAAAACCTCTTTTTTTCATTAACTCCTCCACCGAAAAAAAATCTTTTTTTTCACTACACCTATAAAAATGCATATTTATTGATCCTTTGTAATACTGTTGGTTTTGTAATTCCTCTGCGAATAAAATACTGTTTTAGTTATTTTTTTTGCTGTTAGAAGGAAGGATTTTTAGACTTTTTTTATTTACTTGGAAGATTTACGCGAGAAAAATGCTGTGGCGATTATGAGGTACGGCTAATAAAAACGGTAAAGTACAGCTCATAAGGATAGTGACCAATAGCAAGGCCATTGGATTTGCGATTTATTTTTATGAGAGGGAAAAATAAATCCTCGCTTATGATGGCTATCGTGTTACCAAAATCGCAAAGCTATCTAAGAACTAAAAATAAAAAATGATCATCCATAGTTTCCTTAGCGGATTCTCGAAGAAACTTAATCGAGATTTATATTTTGTGGTAAAGGAAATCAATCCAATGCAATGAATCATGAAACATTAAACGTTACTGCTTCTATAGGTCAGCCCAGCGGCGAAAGCGCGTTATTTTTCGGCGCAATATGATTCTGGTAATAATCTTTTTTTTAATACGAGCCAGAACATTCTTTTGTTGTGATCGAGAAATATGACAGTTTGGTGCTAGCAATTAGCAATTAATGTATTTTCTCGATATATTTCCAAATGTGTGGCATGAGAAGTCTTAATAAGCTTCATTTTTGATGTTTTTTTTCTGTTTCAGTAACGATTCTTTCTTTTTTACACAAGTTGGCTGAACATTTTAAAAACTATAAAACTAGGTACGTTTGTTGGTTGTCTGCCCTTGCTCAGAAGAGTGAATATTGTGGTAAGCAAACCTGATCAAACGCGTGATGTAGTCTGGCCAATTTTCTGGGAGAAGGACGATACAGAAGCCAATCCCGATGATGATTATCCCAGCGAGGCACATCCCATCGAAGGAGTACTTGTACAAGTGAACGTCCAAAACTGCAACATAGAAAAAAAGGTCCAAAAATCCAGAAGAAAGTTTTTCAGAGCACGCGAAAAATCAACAAAAGTAACAAAAAACCCATGTTTTTTTTCGTTTTTCTCCCAACTGACACTTTAATTAGGTCCAAACAAGCTCATTAAAAATTAATTGCTTTTTTTGAAAGAGCACATTTGGAATTTATCATTTTTGTTCTTGTCCTTTTTTTCAAAATGTTCTTTCTCCGTAAAAAAAAAGAATTTCTTACATAAATGGGAATTTTCATATTACATGAAAGGAAAAGAAAGAAAAGCGGATTTTCCCTTCAATTATAGACTTCTTCATGTACTTTTGTGTAGAGTGGCCTTGCTCACTCACAAGGAACTAGCTAACTTCGCATAAATAAGAGTTGAGCATGATGGCTGCCCTACAGTTGTTTGGCAAGCACGAGCAGAATATATTTCTTTTTTTGCGAATTTTTCTGAATGTAATGAAAGGAAATATTTTTTTTTTCACTTACCTGCTGAAAACGGAATCGCCATTAGAAGTCCAATCGTGATGAAAAATTCAAAAGTGCACGTCACTCCAAAGTTATCCAACATGGCCACCACTACATATTTCAACAGTAAACCGTGTATCGCCAGTGCATACATTTATTTTTCCAGGGCGGGAGTTCGCAAGCGAAAAAAAAATTGAAAAGAGAAAAAAAAGCTCGTTATTGCATTTGCCACTGCCATCGCCATCAACATAGCAATTTGCCATTAGTGTTCATCCCTACAATGAGCGGGAATTCCGCCTAGTGTGCAAACAAAAACTAAATAACTAAGCCTATGATGAAGTAAACGTGTCTAGCGCCGTCTACGTGCAATACAAATAAAATGTAATTTATTTTTNTCCCTACAATGAGCGGGAATTCCGCCTAGTGTGCAAACAAAAACTAAATAACTAAGCCTATGATGAAGTAAACGTGTCTAGCGCCGTCTACGTGCAATACAAATAAAATGTAATTTATTTTTAGCAAAAAAATACTACCAGAGCTAGAGCGTGGAAGTGCAAAAAGAACCCGGACAAATTACTTTTTTCCCCATATCCCATGTCTTATGATTTATAAAGTTGCAATAAAGTACTAAAAAAGAAGTCTTTCATTCAATTTATTAGAATTTTTTTTGCACTCCGGAATTATAATTTCTACTCCATTTTCCCAAAAAAAGCATGGTATATATATCTTGGATGATGACCTCGTCATATATTTAGCTTGGAGAGCGAAAGATATATAGCGAGTTCCGGATAGTGATCAACGTGCAATCGGACTTATCTGCTCCCTCTCCCTCTCCAAAATATATTAAATGGGCTGCATAGTCATAGCCGCAGGACTTCATCAGGCGGAAACCTAGCTGATAACGAGCACTACTGCGCGGTGTCATCCCATATGTTTCTCGTTACCCCAGAGGCATCCCAAAAAAAGGTCTTCATTACTCTTCACTGCTTTCACCACTGTTTTTTCACTGCATACTCAAATTATATTCATGAGAGTGAGAGTTGCAGTGGGGAGCAGTCAAGGAAGAGAGGAAACGGTGCATAAATAACAACAAAACCGGAAAGTGAAGCGAAAGGCGTCATATATTCCTCCTATTAAAAAATGGTATACAGCCATCACTTCCTAATGCTCATGGCGAAATGGTGATGGCGATGGCGCTACACTAAAAGCAACATGATGGGTTCGCTGTTGGCTCCACTCCCTCTCCGTCCCACATTACAAAATGGCAAATAGCAAGTCAGTCGCTTTTTTTCGCACAAAAAAATAAATGCTCATCGTCATCGCTAATGCATTATTTTTTTTTCTGGTGTGTCCTTCATTTTATGGGAAAAGCGAAAGGATTTTATTTCCATTTGTTTCTTTTTAGATATGATGACTAGATATTGTCGCCAGTTGAAGTATCCTGCAGATATACGTAGACCCCTCTAAATATGGAAACTGTGCCTTCCTTCGTTGACCTTAGACGCTCATTTGTACTCCTTTCAAAGCTCGTATCTCATTTTTTTATTGTTACATTTGAATACCCCTTTCACTTCATATAATCATCTTGTTTTTTATTCTGGAATTAAATGTTTCTTTTCAGCTTACATTTCCTTTTCTCCAATCCAACATGGAAAATTCTATCTCATTAGCGAAATAAAAAAAGGATTTTGTATGCTTGATTCGTGCATGAGATGAGTTGAATATTCCTATTTTTATATAGTAAAAGGGATCTATTTCTTTTTTTCCCGGAATATAAAAAAATAATATAATATCGTGAAAAGAGAGAAAGCTCATGTTTTTCCTAGCTTGTCTACTAAAAATGACAAGCTTACAAAACAACACTCCTCCTCCGGCACTAAAATTGTGATTTCCAGGGAGTGTCAAGTAAAGCTGGCTCTTTTGCATTTTCCCTCCTTGAACAGCTTTCGGATTACACGTTTCTCTTTTCTAAGGGCTTCCGGCGCTGTGTGTTTTACCTCTGCATGGCGATATTAAAAAAGCCCGCTTGTAGAACAGAACAGTTCCTCCAAAAAAAAGGAAAAGCAAATTGTGCCAGACGCTCCCTCCTTTTTCCCTCTCTCCTCTCAAATCTAGCTCTGGGATCCATGACCAATTTTTTTTCCTCCAAAATATATGAGACAATCATGGGGACTTTATTTGAATTTACGAATTGGTTTTCACTAACTCCTTTTACCCTCCTAAATTCGTGCGAGGAGGAAGAGGAGGCACTCCACAGTTTAATTCCTACTTTTTTGCCGTTGAGACTATCTTACTCTTTTCGCCTCAGATTGCACAATCCACTTTCCCCAAAATATCGCCAGCTTGAATGTTGAAGGAACGCTGTAGGTTCTGAGGAGAGAAAGATGAGAAGATCCTTTCAGCCCATTTTCCTCTCTGATCTACAATCTACGAAGCTGTGCCTTTACCCGATAGATTTCATTATGCTAACGAGTTATCCACCTCCCTTTTAGTTTGCATTTTCTTAATGAAACCATCCAGAGGAATTATGTGATCTTTTCGCCAAGAAAAAGAGCATTATTAACCATGTAAAAGGAGTACCTATTTTCCCTTATCTCTTACTCTCCTGTACTATGCAAAATTTAAGAAAAGGTGCACTTTGCAAAATAGGATCTGACTTGTGATCTGACTGTACTGGCTAGTGGCTAGTGTGATTCCTGGCGTTTGCGTGAATCTCCAAAAACTATTTTTTTGTGATTTCAGCTCGGATGGCTTCACATTTTTTTACACACTTTCCCCGGCAAAACCAAATAGTTTGGAGTAACCAAATATTTAAAAAAAAGAGAGAGTCCGCGTAAGTTGTGTCTTCCCAGAGTAAATATTCTATTCAGATGTATTCCCTTTTTTTATCTCGGGGATTGCCGTGGAATATCTTTTTTTGGGGCAGGGGCAGGACGCTGCAGATGAAAGCAGAGCTGTGAAAGGAGAAGCCAGGTGAAAAGTGTATAATCTAGAACTGGCGGTGTGGCGTGTAATCCTATTCCGCGCTGTATTATTCATGGAATCATTCATTTATTCAAAACAGGGGCTTTTAGCATTCCACCCGTTTTTAGTCCAGAGGCTCATCCCGTTATCCGAGCTGGCTTTTCGTACCTTAAAACCTAATATACTGACGATGACGACGAGATCATACTTTGTACATGAAAAAGGATTCTTTTTTTTTGCTCTAGCCATATAGCACTTCAAATATTCTCTGAATTTCGAGCCCTCAGCTAAAATACTGGGAATGCTGAGGGGAGAGAAAAAGCGCCATAGCTATTTTGTAGTTGACTTGCTGGACCTTTGCCACTACCACTACCGCTACCCTGTACATTTTTTAAAAAGTTCTTTCTCTTCTTCTCTGTGTGTATTATACCCTCGCCGTTTTTTTGTAGGTGATTTTCCTAACCAGAAAATAGAGTTTACTATAAATAGACTCCACTCGAAAATTTTGTACTTTTTGGTGGAAGGTCTTTTTGGCGGAAGCCATAACATTAACATTTCACTAGAGGGAAGTCGTAAATTTCCCAATAATGATCATTGAATTCCGTTTAATTTCCTGCATAATTAGATTTTGCACTCCCTATAAGTCTCAGATCCGATTTCGCTTTACATTTTTTTTTGGGGGATATGCGATGAGCTGATTGAATTTTTCGGTAAAGTTGTGTGGTTAATTGGAAAAGTTGCGGGAGATTTTTTTTCTCTTCCTCTTCGGGCAATTTCCAATTTGCGTGGGGTGTCTGAGATACATTGCATGTGAAAGCATTAAAATCCTCCCCTTTTTTACAGACTTTTCATAAGGAAGCGGGATCGGGCTTAATGATGGGGAGCAGATTTCCATCAACTGACAGCGCTCTCAGCTACATGAAATGGATTTTTTAGGTAGCTCAAAAAAAACTTTATTTTACAATCAAGTCCGGATTAATATACGATTCTTATATGAGCTATTAGAGAGAAGGAAAGGAAAAGCGGTGACGTGATATTCCATCACAATTCAGAGACAACGACCAAGGTGCAATTCAAGAAGAAAAGGGGTCGTAAAAAGGAAGTGGTCGAACTGCACAGTCTGTCCTTCCACAAACTCAAGGACATTTCCATATTTCCTTCCTGGAGTGCTCGGAAGAAAGCAGCTTGAGCACATTACAGCAAGAAAAAAACTTACGTTATCAAAATAATAGCCGGATTAACTGTAATACACTTGAGTGTTGATTAAATGATGATGATGATGAGAAGAAAGAAGAGAAGCGGCGACAACATCATAAAAAATAATGTTTTTGGGAACAAAAACCTAAAATTTTCCTCCGGTAGTGTAGTGCAAAGCATATCTACGAGCATAATAATTTTCTAGGCGGAAAAGGAAAAGTTGTAGTTCTTATTAAAGAAAAAAAGTTCTTTTCCTTCTTCATTATAATTTATTTTTTTGCAAGAAGGGTTGGTTTGGGGTACAAAAAATAATAATAAAGTTGCTTACAAGCTTTTTTTGCATAGCGGAACAACAATGCATATTTCTTATAAATATATTCAGCTTTGGTGAAAGGCTTCAAAAAAAAGTCGTGTTCTTACGTAGGAAAGATGCGACTGCGAATAGGATCAGTATCCCAAGGGACATATGACCAAATAATGACCTCCATTCCAGTAAAGTAGAGTAGGAGGAATACCGGCCAGAGGACGACAATCGAGATTATACCAACTACGGAGAAGATGAGTGCCACTTGCTGGGATATTGTCGCTCCGAATCCGAAGGACTTCTTTAAGCTCACCTAAAGAGAAAGAGCAAACAGAAAAGAGAGACGGGTATTATATATTAGCACTTTTCCACTGAAAATATCATTTCGTCCGTAGTACATCCGGCGCACGTGTGAGAGCTTTTCAGCACAACTCATTAATTTAACCAGCACATTTATCGCAACTATAGTCAGAGAAAAGACTAGAGAAGACTAGAGAGATGGTGAGAGAGCTATCATATCGCATCATCGCTTGTTCTCTGCTCACTCGATAACCTTATTCCGTATTCATCTCCAGTCCAAACACAGTTTTCCCTCCATCCAGTAAAAAAAATGTTATGCAGGGACACGGACTAAAAAATCTTCTGCTATTTTTTACTCGTTTAAACTCCATCAAAAGCCTAAAGGATAATTCCCTGCCTATCAGAAATTACAATAAAAATAGAGTCCTTCTCATTTTCATGTGGAGCAACATGGTACAAAATGCAATTATCTCTTTCCCTCCACTTTACGCTTTATGCCATCACTCCAACATCATCATCATTCTAGTCCTGTTCAATATATTTTCTCCTCTTCTCCATGCATGTATGTCTGCCGGAGAAAAAGAGGAACAACTTCATCTGGATATAAATGGGGTATTGACGTTGCTTAACTCTGTACATCCTCCGCATATGTGGAACTTTCTCCTTTTCTCCAGGATTTGTATAAGAGTGCACTTTATTTTCTTCCAGAGGAGTATATGAATGTTCTCTCTGGGCTGTGATGTGTGTGCCGCACTACATTTTAAGCAATATTTTATTTCCTCGAAAAAAAACCAAAGAAGAGGATTTTCATATTCAAAGCATGAGCCAAAAATCTACTCCCAGCCATTTTTTTCTTGTTTTTTTTTCTTCCTTTTTCTCCCGTTCGTTTCGCCTTTTGCTTATCAAATGGAAAATGGGCGAGAGCAAAACTCCCTTTCTGCACGATTACTATTTCCGTCTGTCCATATCTTATTTTTGGCCTTCGTACGCTCCGCTTTCGAATGACATTGCAAAAATAAAACTAGCCTTCCTTCACGAAGCAGGGAACACAGCAGCGGACTTTCAATTTTTAATAAGACATTTTTTGCAAAAGGCACAAAAACGAAAAAAAAGAAAATCCTCCCTGTGACTTCCAAAATCTAGAAAATACGTGAATCTCTGCGGAATTCAGAAACTCAGAAGAAGCGATAAAGTGTACAGTGGGAGCGCCATACCTAGCAAACTCTATCGGTTCTGTTAACTAAAAAAATAGTCACTCTTATTGAGCAATTCCTCCCGATTTCCCCTGTCTTTTACAGGGAAATAAACGGATTATGATAAGCTCTCCTTATAAGTTTGTACTTTATTTTTTATAAGCGAGGGAGATAACCACTCATGCATAAATTCCAGTTACTTTACAGCCATTCCATTCCCAGATAAAGACAGAAAACGAAATTGTACATATTTCTCTTCCAACTTTTCATTTGATTTCTCTCCTTTTGTTCTTCCTCTCCCTCCAATTTCCCCATTTTCTGCAATAAAACCCTCCTTTATTATCCCTTCTTCCAGTTTTCTCTAATTTTCTCTTGGCTTTTCGTCCATTCCCTCTCATTCCATTTCGCCATTAATATTTTTTATAAATATTGTTCCCATAATTGCCTCCTGCGCTCGTCGTATGCAAAATCCTCCAATTTTCTTTCCCTCCCACATACATTACGCTATCGGCTAGAGCTTGAGCAAGATTTTAATTTATATTTTTTCCACTCTTCTTTCCCGCCACGTAATATCATGTTAGGGGTAAATCCAGATAAAAATGCTAATACTTTCACTCTCTCTCTCACTCTCATGCATTTAAGAATACGCGATACCATAAAATATTTAAGATGCAGGAAAGCAATGTCATGTCCCTGAGCAGTTACTTTTTTTTCTACAACACAATCTCCTTTCCAAGTGTCACATTTGAATATGCTAACACAAAAAATGCCAATATCTTCTTGGAACCTTGGATATAAATGTTCCTCCCTCTTAAAAATTTCCCTCCATCTCCAGAGGGAGCAACCTTCCTCCTTCCTAACATCTAACATCTTTGTCTTTTTTTTATTTTTCCAGAGCGAGCAAGAAAACCAGAGAAAAAAAATAAAGCCATAGTCATATCCATCTCCCCTATCACTTCACATCATTATGCCTCCCCGAATAAATGGAAAAATCTTGATATTCCAGCATCTGCATAGTTATATCATTTTTATGTCAGCCATTTTTTCCCGCCTTTATTTCCTCCTTCCCAGAAAAGAGAGAAAAAAGAAAAGGAAAACGTTTTTTTTCTTCTGGCTGGCTCAATCGCGCAATAAAAGAGCGCTGATCGCTCTCCAGCTCTCATCAATATTTCCCCCACTATTTCCAGCTTTACTTATGTTACGTTGACGTGCTCTTCTGGAATGGCAATTGGAAGATTGGCAAGGATTCCGTTTGTACATATTTCGCAAACGACACATGTATAGTAATAATAATACGGCTTATTGCGTTTTCCTTTTTTTTCCTCTTTTGTATGCGCCATGATGTGAAGCGAGTGATGTGACTTGAGTTGCCGAGATATTTTCAAAACGACTCCTCCTTAAAAAACGGAAAGGAATGAAAAAAAGAGTTGCAATGTAAGGAAAGTATTGGCTCAATCTCCCCCAAAAAAAAATTTTTTGGGAAGAACTTGCAAAAAAGAGTAATGTTTGTACTGAAAACATAATATGAATATGAGAGCATGACTGTATAAATATTGATACATTTTTTTGCGAGTGTGTCTGAGTGTCTGTGGACGGGAGGATATTTTTTTTTTGCAGCAGAGCAACTAATATCGCAATTTATTTTAATACATGGAATTCCCCTTCATTTTCCTTATCATTGTGTGATGGGCTCTCTCCTTGTTTTATAAATCAGACACATTCCTCTCCATTTTTTTCCTAGTATCTTCCCACCAGATTCCTCCTTTTTTGTTTCGTGTGTGGATCTGAGTAAAAAATGTCATTTATTTTGGATGTTTCTTTTTTTTACCCAAAAGAGTTGGCTTTTTTTGAAATATTTTCACATTGCATTTCTCCCTCCGTCTATTCTCCTTTTTTTCAAAAAAAATCACAAACTTTAATAAATGTCGAGGCTCACATGTCTCTCTACGTGATATAAACAGCAAAACTTTAAACAAGAAAGAGGATAGTCAACGTGCAAAAAGTAATCTTGTAGAAATGCAGACACCAGCGGAACAGGAGCAGCAGTAGGAGCTCCAACTCCAAGCTCCAACAGACCTTACACTAGTTGAAAGCAAGCCATAAATCACAATGCATGAAATTGAAGAGAACGGCTTCCACAATAAATTATTTTTCGCCCGTATTTCCAGGAGAATATCAAATCAAATCTGCACACCCGGATAACTTTTTTTTGCAAAATCGAAAAAGGTTACTTTGTGCAGAGGAGCCCTTGCCGTATATTGTAGGAATGGGAGCAGCAGGAGCTGGAAAAAAAATTATGTGCGCAGATATGGGCAGAAAAGCACAATGATATGGTGCAGTGAAGAGATCATTTGCATAGAGCGTGGCGGTGGCGCTTATATCTGCGGTGGCGCTATTCTCTGAAAACAACCACTTTTTTTCTTTCCCTACATATGTTTCCTCCTCTTATATATTCTTGTCACTCCAACTCCAAGAGAGAACCCAACTTTTCTTCCCGGTTGAGAATTACTTCAGCTCTTCCAAATGAGTTGGGTATAAAAGCATTTTCTCTCCTTAAAAAAAATTTAGACCCGCATTTCGCATTTCCCCAAAAAAACGCGAGGATAGCTTTCCCATTTCCTTCAGCTGCTGCCTGCTGCTCCCTTCGAAAATTGCTGAAGGAAAAAAGTTAGCTATTCCAGATAGACATTTTTTTTATATTCGTATTCCTCCTCAAATCACGATTTCTCATCAGCCCAGCTCGCGAACAGGCCATAAAAAGTGTGTCTTGTGCAAAGCACAAGGAATTGTTGCTCATTTCAGGAATGGCTTTTACATGCAACTTACCTATTACAAAAAATGTCACTGAACTGCCTTTCCCGAGTGTATGATAAAAAGTAGTAAAAATACTAGAAAAAAAGGACTAGGTGAAAGTTACTTGGCTAATTCCTAGCGTTTTTCTGGCTAGCTGAAGAACTGAAGAAGCTATGCACTCTAACCATTTACTTCCCTAAAGTTAGTTTTTTTTATTCGCCAACATTCCTTTTAACAATGAAGCAGAGTGAGAGTGAGAGTCGCACTGAAATGAAACTGTCCAATATTCTTAATATAATCAACTTTTCCATTATCATCTACCACCGCGCATAGCAGACTCGAAAGAAATATAATCTTTTGCCCTAGTTCAAACCACTCGCCATAAATAAGTAATGTGGCATGAAGGATAGCTCCATGTGCGGATACAAAGTAAGGGAACTAAGCAATAAATCAAACCTACAGAAAAAGTCAACCCATCCCCCAAAAAACGTAACATGTTTATAGTTGATACTGTATTTCTTTTTTTTATTCTGGATTTCCACTGAAATAAAAAATATAAAACTTTCTCCGTTCCACTCTTTCTCTCTTTTTTTCTCTCTCGCCATTTTCCGCTGACAATGATTAGTCGCGTATTTTTTTCAGTTTCTTTTACTGGAGCGTTACTTACTTTGCATTGGGGATGGAGAGATCTGACCATTGGCAATATTATTTTGGGTGACGTGGACGGATTAGCTACGAAATTGTGTTTTGCAACGGACAACTGTGTATTTCGATGGGAAATGATGCATTCGCTTTTTACAAAAATTCTTACCTTGAATACAGCGGAAGTACCGGCGGCAGTTGCGCCCACCATCACCCCAATAATCGTTTTGGATCTGTACGTTTGACCGTCCATATACGCGAAAAGGGCGATTCCCATACTGCTCAAGATCACAGCCAATATCTAGAAAAAAATTGAAAATAAACTGGATTTCAGCATTTAAGACCCTTGTCGTTTTTACCTGAGCCCTTTTTACCCCATCTGGAGAAAAGATATAGGGCCAAAATCGAAAATATAATTCCTTTAAGATCTTACGCGAACTTCAACGTCTTCAGCGAGTACGCAATCAACCAGTTGGTCAGCACCCAAAGACAGCAAAGCGTTGTACATCTCCCGATAAATTGAACTGGAAAGAAGAAAAAATAAAGTTGTCCAAGATGCTTTTCTCATCATAACAAGATCCTTATCATATTTCTTTCTGTAATCTCCACTTAAGTCCTCCCAGCAAAAACATTCTTTTTAATATCCGTTAAATATTGACAACAAGATACTTTTCCCAAAGCCCATATATTTTTTAAGACATCTCCACCACAATTTCATCTTTTTTTTTGCAGTGCCTTACTTATTTATGATAAATGACATATCTCCTTAAAGATAGGAATGTTGGGGGTAAAGCTTATAAAAAAGTTCCTCTTTTTTTTCGTTAGCTCCTGCAGATTACGGATTTCCAGTTTTCTCCTACTTTCTCCTCCACTCTCTTCTTTTTTTTACAACTTTTCTGTTTTTCTCACTTTTTTTTCATGTTTAGAGAGTGCAGCTTTGAGCTGTCACAAATGTTGAGAATGGATGTGGCCCTGGGGGCACTGGAAAAACATTAATCCTTCATGATTTCTTCCCCTCTTGAGTTTGACTTGTGTTTTAAGTACATTCTTTCCAAGAGAGAGAGAGAGAGATAGACGAGATTACACATACTTTTTTTTCTGAGGTTTGAATTCCACATCCTTTTTTTTCATTGTATTTACTAAGCCGTATCTTTTTCCTACTCTGCTATTCTCATATTTTCCTATCTTTCCTTTCATCCCTCCAAAGATTATAAATGATTTTGCCAAATTGTCTGTCTACTCAGGGCAGCCAATTTTCAGCGTGTGTCTAGTGTCTACATTTCTGTAGTCCGCAAAAAATACGAAGTGCGAGGGAGAGTGGGAGAGTACATAGTGGGAAAAGCTTTTTAGACCCGTACTATATATAAAAAATCCTTTTCCTCTTGACTAGAATCCTTCCTGTCAGATGTTATCCTTGTGAGATTTCTCACAACAAAATTTATTTCTTCACTTCAGCTAACCTTTCACCAGAGCTTTGCACCGAGGACGGATTTTTTTTTACCCAGAGCAAACAACAAAATACCGCCTCCAGCTTCCCCAAAAAAAAGAAGAAGAAAAAAAATCTCTTTTTTTCCCTTTCTATTTGCTGACCATTTTCTCCCTCTATATGTACCCTTTTTTATTCCCGGTGAGATTGATAAGCTCATATATAAGTCCATATCTCTCTCTGGAAGTCTGGATATCCTTTTTTTTAGCTCTGCTCTCAGTCTCAGGACATGGGATTACAGATAGATTTATATTGGAGAAAATTCCGGATAGGATAGAGTGTAATAATTACCGTTGAGGGAATAATTCATCATAAATAAAGGGAGAAGACAAAAGGAAAAAAGCAGGGTCTCTTTCCAGCACTTAAGAGCCCCCATTAATGCAAGGGATGTGTTCAAGTTCCCCTGAGCGTTCTGGGCAATAATTCCGATAAATCTCGTTCAATCATCTTAGAGCAGGGCTCAAACTAATGAATTATTATCCTTCATAAAAGTTTTCCCCTTGCATCACTCTCAGATGTGGAAGAGAGATAGCTTAAGAGTAGACGGGCTAAAGTGCTCAACGAGGAATCATTTGTTACGGTAAATTGACCTTGAAAGGTTATAACTATTTACCACCCAGAGACCATTTTCCCCACACCACACTAATCATGATGCAGTTCAATGTCTGTTGTAGACATGTCCTAGACATAAACCAACCTCCACTTTAATATATCTATTTTTGCTTTAGAATGGAAAAGCTCCACTAATCTTGACGCAAACACCTTGAAAACACGGTATAATTACCTATCCAATTTTAAATTTTTCAGATTTTCCTTCTCCCCAACATAATTTTGAGCGGACACGGCACATGAAAAATTCATGTTGGAAAAGCGGAACGTAGTAGACTAGCAACTTCTCCATTTTATCTATTTTCTATCTTCCACTCCTTCTTACACTTGTACCAAGGGAAAGCAAGATTTTCCTCTCTCTTATCAAACTTTCTCCCTTCAACTTGGAGGGAAAAGAGGCCAACGGGTAAAGAAAATTACAAGCTTGGAGCGGTGGCATCCTTCTAAATTTGATAAAGAGCTGAAACTGCGCCCTTCTTCCCAGTGATGCTCTTAGTTGGCATCTTACTCTGGGAAAATGAGGCAAGAAGGGCGAGGAAAAAAAGTTTATTTTTTGGAAGGCGAAGGCACACACATAAGGGCGCAGAGGATACGCATTATATTTAAACTGTTATCAACTCTCGTTCATCACATGGCTTAATTTTTTCGGGTGAATTAGTCCGAGCTCTAGCTGTTTAGCCTGAAGGATGGGTCTAGGCCGTGAAACCTCTTAACGAAATAGGGGATAAAGGGAGGAAGCTCTAGTGAAGTGTGTGCAGTCTTGCGAGCGATATATAAATTTATCTGGAAGAAGGAGTTACAGCCTTGATGATGCCAGATGCCAAAAGGCAAAGTAGAAAATCTCGTTGTATCGATTCTCCAGTTTTTTTTTCTCTCCTTTCTCCCAGAGCGACACACTCTCGTTTTCTATTTTTTTCTGGAGGGTTTTGCCAGTGGATGTACAACGTAGTAAATCTTTTAGTATCAGAATGTATCATCTCGAAATTGGGAAAAGGGAAAAGTCTTGTAACTTCGTTGGCATAAAAAATATGTACCTAACTAAAAGGGAAACGGTTTATAGCGCAAAAGTATGCGGTGACACAAGCCATATAACATTTAAACTTGTATGAAGTGATATAAATCCATTATCAAATTACAATTCCACTCAGGGAGTTCCTAGCTTGGTGTATTAAAAGTTGGCGGAGAAAGCTAACAACTGGAGTGGGGAGGAGAAGAAACAAAAAAAAATATAACAGAATAACTTTAAGTAAAAAAGGAAGATAGTAAGAGAAGAAAAAGGGGATATTTATGGAGGGGAAAGTTTTTCCTATTTTTTTATAATCTGATATGGGCTGTGCATTATGGGGAAAGTGGTTGGGTTTTCAATTAGCTTAAAAAATCGGATTTTTACTGAGTGAGGAGGAGCAATATTGAATCAAGTCATTAGGGAAAGAGTTTGTTACTTACACAAAGTCATCCCTCTCTCACGAAAGCCCTGGATAGCGTCAGAAACGGCTCGTGACATGCTCTTGGGCCCTTTGCGACCCATGCACGAGCAGAAGCGAACCGTGAGCTGGTGAATGGGATAAAAGAAGACGGTGCAGATTGTGAGGACCCAAGCGGTGAAAAATGGTGCGTCGTACACTTTAACCATCGTCATTGTTTTTGGCATGGAAGAGCTACTCATGTCCCTGCTACTCAGACTTGAACTCCCATTTACACTATCACTGTTACTACTATAACCGTTAAAAGAATCACTATTTGTGTTCTCATTGTTGTTGTTATTGTTATTGTTAGTTGTGTCCGGGTCCAGAGGGTGGAACACTCTCGAGGAGTCGTATGCGGGATAGTATGGCGTCACTTGGTACGCCGAGTCTGCCGAGGAAGAGCCAGATGGTGAGGACGACGGGAATGGAGACTGCGGCGGATTGTGGGAGGAGAACTGCGGCATCGACAAGTCATCGGGAAAGAGGTGCATCGTCACATAAACTCGCTTTATCGAATGGAACATGATGGTCCAACAGCACCCCACGAGAATCGAGAGGAACAGGCCACAGCATAGCTACAAAAAAAACAACAAAAAAATTGAGAGAACAAAAACAATCTCATAAAAACGCCAGACTTAATATTCCACCGAAAAGTTTATTAATTTTTCTTTTATAGCGCCAACAAAAGAAAAAAATCAGTTCATCTCATTACTACTGGAGCATACGCTGCCAAGAAAAAAAAACATCTTGCAGCGTTTTTTTCTTGCTAAACCAGGCCTTGATCCAATTTTCAAGCTAAAGCGCTGTTAAACGCTTAAATATCATAATATCATGGCATGTGTGTAAATTGCCAGCCACTAAAAAAGCTGACTTGCCCGTTTTCCTCTAATTCGTTTATAGCCCTGCTCAAATTCACTTACTCATTCCGGATAATTCCGCTTATTACATGGAGGGAGGAGGGAGGCACGCGGTGAAAGTATTTCCATATTTTTTGAGTTCAAGGTTGCATTCATAATGGGCGGGCTAGTGGTAATCGCAGCCCCGCACTTTTCTACTCAACTTCCCGTTTCTAAAACTTGTCGATACAGACGCAAGCGTTTAGTGCGAGCCTCCGCTTTATATGGGATCATTAACATAATCAAAAAAAATTATAATTTTTTGCGATAGTCCTTTCCAGAAAAAAAATCCCTTTTCACCATTTTTCCCAATTAGAGCATTTTCCTTTTGTAGTTTTGTATGCTCAGCCTGTATCAGTTTTTTTTCTCCATTTTGCAATATTTTTTCTTCATGGTCAAGGCTATTATGGAAGTTTTCCATTTTTTTTCTCAGCGCGCGAAAAAAAATTTTCTATTGTGCACTTGTAGGAGAAAAAAGGGCTCATAAAAAGTTTACGATTTTCTCTTCTTTTTTCTTGTGTGGGGATTATTGGAGAAAAAATATTCAAAAAAAAATTCAGCCTTGGTCTTTGCAATATATTTCCGTCTTTTGTCTGTTATTTGAATATGCTGCGTTCTTAGATTATTCTTTACGTCCTATCTTTAGATGAAATCATATGCAAATGAGTCTATAATTTGGGGATTCTCCAATGTCAAGGGAAAATAAAGTGGAGGGAGATTTGAGTTTATGTTATTATCATCAACTGCTTGCTTTGCATATTGATGAAGTGAGAGCGGGAAAAAGTGGGAAAATGACTTTCAAAAAGAGATACGTATTCAACCGCAGTGTATGTATAGAGGGTAGTAAAAATTCAGTGATTTTTTTTCTTCTCTATATAAAATAGCGGCAATTTTTGTGCTCGTTTGCTAAAAAACAAGAAAAAAAATTTGTCCTTGTGTTTTGGGAAAATAAGCAGATGCTGCAAGTAAAAAAGTAATCAGACAAGAACCTGCCTACTTTTATGTTTGAATGCGGCGGGGGAAATAAAAAAGGCGGACATTTAAAGTCACGTTTCTCGTTGCCCTCGAAGAATTTTACTAGTGTCTAGTGTGGAATTAAAAAATTAAAAGATGATTAGCGCCACCAAAGGAATGGGTGTTATATGCAGATGAAGATAATGATAATGTAGTAGTTTGTAAGTTGTGTGGATTTTGTGGAGTGTAGGTAGGGATTGGTACAAGAATTGCAACAAATATAACTCGGTTTCCACTTTTGTGGGCTAATGAGACCTCAAGAGCTCACGCTGCGCTTTTGTGTGGTGCGGCACACTGGTTTGTTAGAGAGTTCCTTTCTTTGGTGAAATATGATATTGTTGTTGTGTCAAAATTGTGAAAGGAGGGATAAGGAGAGGAAAAAGAGAGTGAAAGGAGAAAGTGTTTTTTGTGGGGATGGAGATGGGGGGTAATGGGGGAGGTATGTATGAAGTATAAAGTTTTTTGTACGTACCTTTCTCGCAGTTTTGCTGAACAAAGCTCTTCTGATGGTTGCGATAGTTTTGGCAATGGGCTTAAGATTTGTGTTGTTATTGTTTCCGGAAGGGTCCTGGCCCCTTTGGAGTTGCTGGCTGGAGTTGATCAGAGTGCTCTCAATAGTGACGATAGAGTTGTTCCCACCGCCCTGCTGAAGTTGAGCGTCTGAAAGGAGAGGAACACTGGACCCTTGACTACTCGCACCACCAACAACACCACTTATTCCTGCAGGGCCTGAAGGGCCTCCAATTCCTCCTCCAGCAGGACCTCCTCCCGTATTATGTGGACCATTTGCCATGCCACCACCTATCATGGAAGAGGATGGACCAAACTCAACCTCGAGGTTGTCATCCGTAACAACAACTGAGGGATGCCTGCCGGTTGCACCGAGTAGTTGACTGCTCACCGCGGTAGAGTTTCTCCGGAGCTTGCGAGGGTTGAATATGGCCGAGATGCCAGGCAACTCTGGCCTGGATAAACGGCGTCTTGGGTCATTATTCATTGTGCATGCTGTTGTGGCTTACTTACACTACATGTACATCCATACCCCCATTCCACACACATTCCTCCAACGAAACATTATAGCGCCACTGCCACCGAAATATACAAAAAAAACATCTTCCCTTCCTGCTGACCAATAAACGTGTATTATGCTAAGCCATAGTCGCCGACGCTTCTCTACAAAAATGCTGCATGCAAGCCCATAATCGTCCTTTTTTCTTCCTTTCCGTTGTCGTCCCTGCTCCCTTCTCTCGCTCTTCTTGGTTCTCCTCACTCCCAGTCCTCACTCCAACTTAAACAGCAGCAGTGGAAGGAGCAACCTCCAAAACCTATACACGGAGAACCCTTTCTCCACCGCTTTCTCCTTCCTCCCTTTCTCCGCTCCTTCCTTGTTCGCCTTTCCTTCTTGACTTGCTTGAGTCAGTGCCAAACCTCTCGGCTCTCTCCTGCCATACATTCACACACATCCAAAATATCAGTATAGTCAGACCGAAAAAATGGCAAAAAATATATCCCTACACATATAACAAAATTTTATCCAGCTCACTCTTTTTTTTACCCTCAAGAAGCATATTATGCATACACAAAATACCCTATATATATGCCTATGAATCACCACACTCCTTCTTTTACAAAGCATCCATCCAGAAAATAAAAACTTGGCTTAGTCTTCACTCATGCCACACACAAAATGCTTTCCCTTCAAACTTTTAATTCAGTCAGAGAGCCAGAGCACACTCACTATTTTTTTTCGCTCCCTTATTCCAAGGAAAACATTTTTCTTTCAAGAGTAAAAGTAAAGTACGACTACCGACTACCTACACCCTCCTAAAGAAAAAAAATATTGTTATTATATGATT
>JAHZND010001320.1:0-85046 GCA_027744115.1 Acrocyrtus sp. NNG-2020
GACGTCAACAACATGAAAAATGGGTGCAGTAAGCAAAAAAAATAAGTTGTAGTCCCCTTAAAAATAAGTGCACAACATGTTTGTATATAGAATTTTTGGCTCCTCGGAGCAGAACAGCTCTCCATCTGTTGAAGAGATAAAAAATAGGGAGTAGTTTTATGTATGCTACTATACCACTCCAAATTATTTTTTTCCTTTCCTCCTCACGGCTTACTGTTCTGTAAAAAAAGGGAATTAGGAGAGCAAAAAGGATCATTAATAATATTTGTATGGAATGCTTATTTGTTGTCAATTACAGCCGGAGTTGTACAAGCAAGAGTTAGTCCGTCAGTCCTCCGGGGACAGTTCCACAACGGAAACGGAGAAAGTTGGAAGACTTCATTTCAGCTTGAGGTTTGATTCCGAGTTGGAGGCATTGGTGGTAAAGGTAAGGAGGAAAAATTTCTTTGGAGCACGTTTTTTACGCTGTGTTCAAATGTGCGTGTAGGTGGGAGTAGCGGAAAGGTTAAAAACCTTTAAGTTAATAAATATGATCCAGAAATACTTCATTTCGCTTTTTTCTTTAAAAAAAGAGGATTTTTTTTCTCTCTTTTAATACTTTCTATTAGTCTCACTTTCTCTACTCGTCTTCCTTCAAAATGAGTGTTCATTGAGGCTTGAAAAGATTCGCACATTTTTCCAATACGTATTGAGCCGTACGGGTATAATAGAGGAAGCCGCATAAAGAACCTATCATCATTTTTTACAATTCATATCATGCTCCTATTCAACTTCTTTCATTTGAAGCTAGCCCAACCACAACCCATCACTCTTGAAGAGAAAAAAGGAAGAAAAAAGAGATATAGGAGCGACTCAAGAGCACCGACTTTTTTTTCTCCTTCCCTTTAATAGAGGAAAAAGGGAAGTTTCCGGCGATGATCCGACTTACAAACTGCCGGTTCGTGTGAGATGGCTGGAAAAGATTGAGAGAAGTCATCTCTCTTTTTTTTCTCGCAGACAGGAAGAAATGAGCACACTTTTACATTTCAAATAAAAGATAAATGATTCCCCGTACTCTGGCTGACTTTCTCCTGTTTTCATTTTTTAAAGAGAGAAAGCAAATGCTTCTCTTTAAAAACAAATAAAAAATATTTTAAATAGAAAGAGAACACGACAAGAGTGAAGGATGATAAATGGGTTGAAATAAGTAGACGTGAAGGGTCTTGCATCTTAACCTCATTTGGGAAGGGAACGTTTTCATCATTTTCTCCCTAAAAGGCATTTCATCTCTCACCAGACAAGCAAACTCACCACCACCACCACTACAAAAAAAACCAACCACTTCCACATTTTTTTCTGTCCGAGCAATAAATTCCCTTTTAAAAGTCATCTTTCCAGAAATATCTGCTTTCCCCTATCTCACATCCAACTAGTTTCCTTATGCACACCTTCTCGTAAATGCACAGTTTCCTTTTTTTTAAGTGGCCAAAATAAAAAAAATATATATGAATTCAACCAAGTGAAAAGCATTTACGGTAGTTCCTCCTGTGCAAAAAAAATAAGTATTTTAGGTTGGGCTATGAAGTAGCACAGCTTTTTTTTCTGTTCGTGGGATCCACTCCAGTAGCACTTTTTTATTACTGTAATAAATCCACTGAAAATAATAACTTGTCTTTGGGAGGATGACAGTGACGCTGTTTTTTGTCGTGCTGTTTGTGTCCCTTTATTGCCGTGTTGTGCTCTGCTGAGGAGTTTTCTCCTTCCTTGTCAGTTACACGAAGTAGATTTTTTATTGCCTCCTTACCTCTTCTCCTCTGTCCATCCTGGCTCGTTTCCTGTTTTTTGTCGCCTAATAGAAATCATCAGCTCGTTATATGATGACATAAGAGTGGTGAAGTGAAGTGGTACATAGAATAAAAAAGTGAGGGCTGACCGCGCTCTACTCCCAATTTCTAAATGATGCGAGGAAGGGAAGTGGAATGAGGACAAAAAAATTATTATTTTTATTTCTAGGTGATCCAAGCTACGGATCTTCCCGTGAAGGACATGTGTGGCAGTTCAGATCCATACATCAAGATTTATTTGCTACCGGACAGGAAGAAAAAACACCAGACTAAGGTGCACAGAAGAAATCTCAATCCGGAGTTTAATGAGACGTTCCTGTTCAGGTAAAAAATAATGAAATGAATCTTGTTACGCTACTTCTTTTTAGCTGCATTTTTACTTAGATCATTAAAAAAAGTACAAGTTGCTGCTTTTTCACTAGAAATAGCTGCATGGAGTACCCGTGAAGAGTTCATTAGCGCATTTTTAATTACAAAATATGAGTACCCGATTCAGATGGAGGGTATCATTTATCATGTATGTGGAAATGGCAGTGCTGAATGGAGAGTTGGAATCAAATGGAAGTAATTAAAATGTTTTTTGCGGGATGATCGCCAGGAAATTGTGTGGTAGTTGGTTGGTTGGGTTGGCTGATGAGTGCAGATTAGATTCCAGTGGTGAGGGTAAAAAAGGGTCATTTGGAGTTTTGATGAGGAGCTTTGCAACGAGCAAATAGTACTTTTGTGGGAAAGGGGTGTTCTCGTCCGAGAAAATTGCACATGCATGGTTTGATGGGAATTAGGAAATATGTTGGGGAAAAAAGGAAATTGAATGAGAGGAAATGAAGCGTCGCTAGAAATCCTCGAGAGGATTTTCTGGTTTCCACTAGAGCAAATTTGCTGGGCTCATTGACAATATAAATGCAAATGTTTTTTCAGGAAGGTTGCTGTTGATTTGAGTAAATTTTCGTGTTGGAAATTAGTGTGGAAATTGGAGGAAGTGAAAGGAAAAAATATGTTGGTAAATTACAGCGTTTCTCATGAAGACCTTCAGGATCGTTATCTGCAATTCTCGGTGTATGATTTTGATCGGTTCTCCCGTCACGATCTGATTGGGCACGTGGTCCTCAAAGGCTTGCTTGATATGAGTGACCTCTCCAGTGAAATTGACTACACGATGGATATTCTCGCTCCGCCGAAGGTAAGCAGGAAGCTGCGAGTAAAAATGTTTTTGTAAGGAAGTGGCGGGGAGTAGAGGAGAGAAGCTTGTGCTTTTGTGTCCTCAATGTCATCTGATTGCTCGCTGTGTGAAACTTATTTTGTCACAGGACAAACAGGATTTGGGAGAGCTGATGGTCTCCTTATGCTATCTTCCCACTGCAGGAAGACTCACTGTGACAGTGATCAAGGCGAGAAATCTTCGTGCGATGGACATAACAGGATCTTCAGGTGAGTGGAGAAGATAATTTTTTGCTTGTGTCAGTTGAGAGCGTCAATTGTAGACAGGAAGTGGACGTGACTGTATCTTTCTGCAAATTACCTTTCCAGATCCTTACTGCAAGGTTTACTTGATGTGTCAAGGAAAGAAGTTGCGTAAGCGGAAGACCTCCGTGAAAAAGTCTTGCTTGTGTCCAGTCTGGAATGAGAGCGTTGTTTTCGACGTTCCCTCCGAGAACGTGCAAGACGTTCAGCTAGTTTTCAAGCTGGCTGATTATGATAGGGTTGGCTCTAATGAGCAGCTTGGAGTGGCCGCTTCCGGTGCGGTGTGCATCGGACCAGGACGAGATCACTGGCTGGAAATGTTGGACAATCCGAGGCGCCCTGTGGCACAGTGGTACCAGCTGCAAGAGAGCATTCTGCCCAACAATGGAACACCTTTGGCTGGAGAGATGATTGGAACAGATATTGGATCGCCGCCCGACTCCCCCTTTGTTACCGAGAAAGTGGGAACGGTTCCCATTGGAAGTAACAAAACACGACACTACAGTCTTGGCTGCATGCATGGTGGTAAATTTTTCAAGTAAATTGTACTGATCTGACTTGTGTGAGTGACCTGCTAAGTAAAAAAATGAAATTTCATTATTACTGGGAAAAGAAAGCGCGTACCTGTTCCGTCGAGATAAACGAAGCCAGAAAGAAAAATGGGACTCATTTATGCAGCTACCTTCATTTAAAAAATGCTAAAAAAGGGAAACATAATTTTATCAATCAAACTAATTTTCTAAACATTTGGAATTCCAAGCACTTTTAGTAATTTAGCATGACTACAATTAAAAACCACCCCCAACTATAGTCTATAGTCTACGACCCCATCCAAGAATCTTCCCTCCTCACATTGCAAATTATAATACAGATTTACAAAAATACATTTGTACGGTAGTGCCAAGAGCTACTCAAGAGGGAACTAACAAGTAAGTGCAGTGAAGGTAAGTAAAAGGGAAAGGTAAAAGAAACTATTTAAAAAAATCCTCTGATAATAATTATATTTAGTACAGATAGGTCATGGGAGGTGTGATAGATTGTAAGTGGGCTGGCTGGGGAGATGGAGGTGCGCAGTGCTGTGCTGAATACACTCTCCACAGAGAAAAGTACTCTTTTTGAATCCAGGGTTTTGTCATATTTAATAAATATTAATAAGGGCGCATATTAAGCAGCCCAGTAGAAAAATAAAGGGTTGCAAAGCAAGGACGGAACATAGTTTATGTAAGCTTCCCACCTTGCCCAAAAAAGAAAAATATTACAAAGGAAGGTACACCACAGTATTGCTAAAGAGAATCTATTTACTATTTACTAGCATGTAATAGTGTGTAATATGCAACTGGAAATCATTAATTATGTATGAAGGGAAGAAAGCATGACTAATAAAATACTTGAACTTGACTACACATCGCTGTCCTTATGCTTTTTCGCTACGGCTTGCAAAAATTTCTTTTCACCTTTCTGCAGCACCTTGTGCCGATTTCAGGCCTTCATCGAGTAACTGTCTGTCTCCCGTCAAATAGAAGAGAAAGTTTGCCACTTTTATTTGATTTCTTTCCAAGGAAGTTGATACGAAATAAAATGGAAGTCACTATAGGAGCATATTTTCTACCTTTTTTCTTGTGTGAGTGCAACAGGCTGGAATTAGTAGTCGTTTTTTCTTCTTGTCGCATACGTAAAGTGCTTTCACCTCCCTATTCTTCCTCCAAGGTCAAACTCAAATGGAAAGTTAACTGTAGAGAGTGGAAGCAGTTGACAAAATTTATTTCACTTTGGTAATGCCCTGTTTCTTTTTTTTCGTTGGCAATTCCAAGTAGCAAATAATTTGGAGGCGAAAGCCAAATGCTTTTTGGTTTCCATGAAAAGAATGGAAACCGTAAGTAATACTATAAAAAAAGCTTTCAGCCGATACCATTTCCAGAGGCTTTTTTGTGCCACTATGATCATCTTCAGATGTCTTTCCTCCGTGATCACATAATGTGCCATCCTGTGTGAACTTTTTTTTTCGTAGTGGATTTGCAAAATTTGGATAAAACGAGGAAAAGATGAAAATTATTGGTGTGCTGTAAAACTGATCACATGATAAGTAGTTTCCATAAAACTTTGGCTTCCTATTTCCTCGAGCGTAGGATGCTTTACTACTTTATTTAATTAAATGGGGTATTGGGGGACGTGCTCAGTGTTGATGCGGTAAGTACACTTTCCATTCCAGGCTATTCTCTCTACGGAACGGAGCAGTCCTCACTTTATTTCTCTTCGTGACAAGTCCAAGTGCATAAAAAATGGAAACGAAATTGGGAGTGGAGCGTAAACTAGAGTTGTATTATAATTTGAAAAGCCATATCAAAGTGATAAAAAAGAAATGAAGTAAAACGAAAATCTCACCTTTATTAATTCGGCTGAAAAAGGATTTTTTTATTATTATTTGGCCTAAATAATGAGGAAAAGCCAGGTACGTAAACTTTCATTCTCCCGGAAATGTAATAAAAAATCGATTACATTCGAATTTTATTTTGCAAAAAAACTTTTCTTCTTTTGTCAATAAAAAGGAGGAGGGTTACACATTGCTAGAAATCTTTCCAATGTGCTTTAGATTGAATAGTAAAAAAGAGGAAAATGGAGAATTTTTTTTAAAAGGACGATTTTATGTCAATCTCCGTTTTATATGTTTTTTTCCTACCTTCTCAATTTTCCTTTTTGCCTGTTGCATAAAACATGCTGGAAAACTTTTATTTTTGCTAGTAAAAAAAGTAAATTCCCCCATTCGCTCTGATTCTGATCGTTTCTCAATTTACAGGGATTTAGTTCCTTCCCCTTTACATCAAAGAGGGCATGTAGGAGCCCTGCGAAAATATTTTCAGTGGAAGTTGTCAAGCCCATCTTTTTGAAAAAAGAGGAGGACAGGAAAAGACAAGCTGCGGAATCTACATTTATGCGCTTCCGTTCTTCCAGCCATGCATGCATAAAAGTATCTTCATGATTTTGGCTGTTGAGAGGCACTTTCTCCTTGCAAAAATAGTTGAAAAGTGTTACACTGCACGGGTGTTTTTCTATTTCATCATCATCATCGTCATCATCATAACAAAAAAAATTTTCGCCAGATTCGCAGTTTATTTTTTCGTACAGAAAAAAAAGCG
Organism: Acrocyrtus sp. NNG-2020; assembly: GCA_027744115.1. NCBI lineage: Eukaryota > Metazoa > Arthropoda > Collembola > Entomobryomorpha > Entomobryidae > Acrocyrtus > Acrocyrtus sp. NNG-2020. The sequence continues at coordinate 6,419 of JAHZND010001320.1, forward strand.
GAGAGTAGCATTTCAGGTCTCTTGGAATTTTACTGGAAGAAGGGGAAAACGAACTATTGGGAATTCCCTCCAGGAATGGAAAGTCTTCTTAAGTTGCCTCTTCTTTGAAAGAGCTGCCTGCTTACATGTAAGCTGAAGGAAAGATCAATATCCTTTCTTTCTTCTCTCCTGACCTGCTCTAGCTTCCATTTCCTCGCTGAAAACAAGTGATGCGCTGATTTTCATCCAATATCGGTGTCCACTGGGGAGACGTGAGACCTGATCGCTGCATGTGGACACATACATGGACACTTCGAAAGAGAAACCTTTTCCCTGTCATTTCCAAATGAGACCGGGAAATGTGACGATGTCCGGAAAGAAACCATTTCTAGGGTGCACGTCTGGGACAGTAAAAGAACAACACGGGAAAAGGTAACTGAACTGAAAAAAATATGGCGAGCAGGTGGTACTGACTGTTTTCCTCTCAGCAGCCATGGAAGACTGTTGCATGTCTGCTTTTGTTAAAAATCAGAGGATAAAAAAAATTCATTTTCAGCCGCAGCAGCAACAACAGCTTGAGCTTGCGGAGAGAAAGTAATAAGGCTTATAGTGAACAGCAATTTAAGTCGCCAAGTCCCTGTAGATCTTTTTACATCAACTTTATTTCTAAAGGAAAAAAAATTCAAGTGTTTTCTGCAAGACCTCAAGACAGCTTCTTGTACTGACGTCATCCAGCGACAGCAAACTTTTTTCTCACGGGCAAACATACTATCATAAGTACATCGAAACTACTTTAAGCAAGAGTAAACTATACTTGCCCAAAATTTAATTATTACTTTGGTTGGGAAGCCTAATGCGTAGCAGAGTCTGTTTCGGGGGGAAAACGGGAATAGTGATAAACTTGATGAGAAACTGAAGCAGCATCTGATGAGAGACACACACCTTTTTAATCTAAATTCTTGTGTTATTGCACAGCAAAAAAAAGTTTTTTTTCTCATCATATCTGCTGACATTGGTAGAAAAAAAGTGTCGAGTCAAGTTTGAGGTCAGGAAAAAATAATGATGTAGCCATTATAAGCTTTCAATTCCACCACTAACCTTCTTCAAGCTCACACTACGTGTATTCCCTGGAAATGGAATGTAAATAGTAGAAGAGAGCCCAGGAAGTCAATCAAATCCTTGGCAGAAGCGAAACAAACTTTTTTTTTCTCTCAAATCACTCAATCATCCTGTGTCTCTAGTAGTCAGATAGAAGACGACATACCGCAAGGTTTGGCTTCCATCATCGTATCATTTTTCGCTTTGTTAAGGTGAAACTGAGAGGCATTTCCTTCCTACATAACTACCTACCCTTCATATTATTATGGAGTGTAGGATTTCTCGGCTCGATGAGCGCACACATGCATAGCTGATCCTTTTCCAGCAAATTTATTTTCTTCCCTGTGTAATGTATGTAATCCGGTCCACTTCCCAAATTTTTAGGAGTTTGCTAAGCCTTCTCTTTCCTAAAAAGGATGTTATCTCATGTAACAACATCCTGTTTCATGTGCATAACAACACTTAAATGGGCTCTAGCTCGACCTTGATTTGTTTCAGGGAACAACGGAATATTCCGAAAAGGCGCTTTTAATATTTCATACAGGTTTATTTTTCTCTTCTGAGCTCACCTGAAATGGGAATTTCAGACTTTTTAATCCAGGCTGATGATAAAAGGAGAATGCAAAATTTTGGGATTAGAAAATGACTTACACGCACTCCAATGTATATAGTGAGGGGTACGAGCATCATATGCTCATCAACGAAAAGGGTAGACAAAGGGATGGAAAGAGTAAAGAGAGATAAAAGAGCTTTTCTGCTAATCTCCCAACCCATTATCTAAATTGAATGGCTCACTTATTCATTTGCTCTCATACCTGATTCGGTTGCTGAAGCTCTGCTTGCACACCCGGGAAATGCTTCCAGTGCAATCTGGACCTCACCCGGCTGTTGTAGTATTAGATGGATGTGTATTCCGAGAGAAAACTCATCTTCAGTCATCCGAAGGGAATTATCAAGACGATTTTTATCCCTTTCCGTACATCTACCTAAACCGTACCTTTCCGGAGAGAGGATTGCAGGTTACACAAGAAAACTTAGCAAAGATGAGAATCACTGTCAGCGTGACAGAAAAGTTGAAGGGAGAAAAGAGGGAAGGAACAGATTTGACTATTATTCCTTTGTCAGGTTCAGGATCACAATGAAAGTTGGTAATGAAAAAGGAAAAAAAGTTTGAATGTTCCTACCTTGTGGATATGGATGGATAAGCGGATTGAAAGCGAGAAGGAGAAAAAGGAAGCAGAGAAAGAGTTTCGGCACAAAAGTATAAGTTAACACTGCCGCTGCTTTCCAGCTAAAACATCAAATTAAAAACTGACTTGCCTAAGCGCACATGAAAAATTGCGATATAGGTGGTGAAAGCAGTTTTCAAAGTACAGGGTAGGAAAGCAAAAAGGCAAGCAAGCAAGTCATTCACTTCCTGATTCCTTTCAACTATTGGAAAACGGAAATGTTGGTGAACTGGGTACTATATGCTAAGCAAGGTTAATGAACAACAAAGAAATATTAAATCAAATTTCATCATTATCAAGATTCCCTCGAAAAAAAAACTAAGCGAGGAGAAGTAAACAACCTTTCGCAACAAAATATATGGAAAAAGATTCGCTGGAGAAATCTGCCCACCTTGTTCCTTCGTGGGCTCTTCAGAACTTATCCGGTTTTAGTTGGCTAGGGAAAAAATCTGGATGAAGAAACAGGCAAGAAGAGAGAGCTCCTTAAGAATAGGAACTCCTGACTAGGGTGATTGACTCCTAAATATTGCTCGCATCGCAAGTCTAATTATGAATTCATCCTACGCAGCCATATTACCTCGCATTTTACTTTCTTAATTACTGACAAGATTCTACGCCCCCAGTCACAAGCTGTGGGAGTAGTAGCGGCAAGCAAAACTAGGCGGATTGTATTGTACTTGATACATACATCAAGCGTGGGTCACCATAACCTACATTTTTAGTACTGCAAAACTTTAGGCAATAAATAAAAGTCATTGGACCTGGATGCCACATGCGGACATTTATGAATGGAGACTATTTTTGCAGAGAACACAGGAAAATTGTCGTTTTGAGTAAAATATGGTTAGTGTAAGACTTAGAAATGAATGCATGTTGAACATAGGAAGCTGCGATCATCGACTCCAATTAGTTTTTCTACCTATAAGCTCCAGTGTATAAATGTACAATTTAGTTGGGGTAATATACATATTAAGTAGCTCTGGGACTTTTCCCATTTGGTTAATGGTTGGAGTGACTGACAAAACTTTTTTTCCAGGCATATGGCCTCTTTCCAGCTCGTTATAAACTCTTGAGTCCCGATGAATTTTTAAGATGTAGGTCAGCAGAAGGGTTGTGAAAAATCGTTCAGGTGTCAGCAATATAAAGTATGCCGCTGGAAGCTGGAGAATTAACTGATATCATACCGGAGAAGCATATAATCCGGAAGTAAAATAGGTCAAACAAGAAATCAAAATCATGAGCAAGTCGCAGAAAATGTCTGGCTCTACAATTTCCCCCATTTTGCTTGCTCATTTAGCATGATACAACCGGTAAGGCGTACACCTTTTCACCTAATATGAAGCCACCTAAGCGCATTTAAAATTTTACATGAAATGGCTGCTATATGTAAGTGAAAGGTTCTTAGTATTATATTGATTAAAGATACCCATTTGCGTAACATGAATTTGAGACTATTGGGCATTAGTAATATGTAACTTTCAAGGATTATATAATGTTGCACAATTAAAAATTTATTTTGTAATCAATACGATCGTTTTCTGCATATAAGTAAATACTATGCACAATGGTAATTAATTTCGTCATTTTTCATTTTGCAATTCATCTACTATTATAAGCACTGCATTTGACTAAATCGTCCTTCTCTGGTGTAATTATTATTACCTAAATTGCCATTATTAATTGTATATTTTCAATGTCAAATGCATTATGATTCTCAAAAATAATGTGCAAAGCGTGATTTGATTGCGAAATCTTGAATAATGCATATGTGAAAATACATAGCTAGGAATTGCCTCGTTCTCAGCCATGTTTTTGGGGGGTATAAATAGGACCCACCACCGTGAATTCAAGCCATTCTGCCATCAAACCAACTCGTGAACGGTTAACTTGAGGTACGAAATCGACTTAAAGTAAAATAATAAAAATTTTAACTTGAAAATTTTTAAAAAGTAAATTATTTTTTTTCAGAAACCACAAAGAGAAGCAACAACTCCTACAAAAATCTAGCAATGGGTCCTATTAAGGTTGTTCTTTCCAAGATGTTAGTCATAACATTGTTTAGTCTGGTGCTCATTTGTGAGACTGGCTACTGTGAGCAAGACGTAAGTTACAATTTCAAAGTTCTTTGACGAGTTTTTAAAAACTTGTCTTGGAAATTAACATTTTTAAAAGTAAGTTTCTTTACATCCTGCAGGAAACTATGAAGGAAGAACCGCAGGGGGAGCAGGCCGAGGAGGGGTTCTTTGAGAGAATCGGGAATACAATTAAGCGCTGGTTCTTTCCTCAGTCGGATTAATTAATAATACGAAATATGAAATGATTGAAATGGAATACTAATTTGAAATGTTTTATTGTTCTATAATTCGGATATTTCCATACCAAAATTGTAAATTAATTTGAAATCAATCAGAGAATAAAATTGGCAAATTTGAAAGCAGCATTAGTTCTGTTCGTCTTCCCTTCTTGATCGTAGATATATTTCTTCGCGTATTGGGGCATCATGAGATTTATCTCTGCTCCTATTTCTCTTCACGCTCATAACGTTTACATCGAATTTTAGGTTTTCGTTCCAAATGAAATACAGAATGTTTTTCTGCATATTCCCATCAGAAATTTATAAGCAGTCATACCGCGATATAAATAATGGTCATATTTCCCCAAAACATAATTTATTCAACAGGTGCTGCTTATAAACTACCCAAGAAAAAATTGTGATTTCGCAATGACAATCGATATTAAAGTCTTTTCTAATCACTTCAATACCTATTGTCCACCTTGAATTGTAATTCAACCTGTGTTTTTAGCCCGCGATGTATGACAATTGACAGCTATATACTTTTTCTGCTGGTGTCGTGAATATAAAACTGGCGAACATCACTTGAGCGCCACACCCTTCTTCTTGCTGATAGCAAAATCCTAAAATATGGAATGATTCTAACATGGAAACCTGGATCTCTTATGGCCCCATTTTCCTCATAATACAAAACTGCTGTCGTCTCGTCCATCAAGAAGTTCTTGCTGCAATCATTGTAGGGGCTCCAACTCTCTCGGAAAATGTACTGGAATTTCTGAGTACTCCGCATCAAAACTGGAAGCATTCAGAGTTCTCACGGTATTGTAGAGAATAATATGCACTTAAAATTTACTCTTGTGTGACTTGACTTGTATAGCTTGTATAGTGTAAAGCATCAAACAAGAGTTATGAGTGACAGCGTGAAGAAAGCGATAAGAAACTGGGACATTGAAATGGTCTCATTTATTCAACTTTTCAACAGATACTTTTATAATGTAGGAAAGCTAAGGATTATGTCTGAGCTGGTTTCTCAGAAGTGGAAATGTTGAGATTTCCCATTAGTGCCCGCTACTTCAATGAAATCCCACAAAAGTTCCCCTTGAGCTTTACACAGAATGTTAGGAATTTTCTTTGTGCTGGTATATGATTTCAATCATTAAAAGCAATTCATTAAACTAATTGTGCCTTTTATTTACTAAAAATAGGTTTCATAAAAGCTTGTATAGCGACACATAGGCTGGCTTGGCCTACCTAGTTATTTTCAGCACAACTAACACAAGAGTAATCTTATGAGGCTTCACCTATAATACTATACCATTGAGCTAAATGAGCCCACACTAACCGAGTAAATCTGATACGTCAACTGAAAACTCTTAGCAAGACTATTTCGTAGTACTAAATTTTGTCAAGGTCACATTACAAGTTTCATTTTTGAAAATTCTGGCTTAAAACTACTTCATAAAATAATTTAAATATGCTTTATAGTATACGTTTTAGAGAATGTGTGCAAGAAAGAGTACATAGCCAATGCAAAATCATATAGCAGTAGAAGTTTGTTGCCAGAGAAATGACAGCAACGTGACAGAGAAATGACAAAAAGGAGCAGATTTGCTTGTAAACTTTGCAGCATGGAAAATCGTTTCGCAATTTAACTCATACATCGTAAGGCATGGCATCTTCAGAGTAGCTATATTCACCCTGCATTTCATTCTTTATGGCCATGAGTAAAATGCTCTCAGGAATTTTGCATGGAGCAGATGGAAGTAAACCTTATTAGCAAGTTATTTTTCATTCGGTTTTCTCAAAAATTCAGTTTGACATTGATATGACAAGGCTTCAGGTACAAAGCTTTCATTTATCAATTACGACTTCCTACAACAAAAACCCATACAATTCCAAGAGACCTTCAAAAAATTTACAGCAGATTTTCACCAAATAGCAAGAAACAATTTGCTGCGAATGCCGTATCTGGTATGAAGTATAACTTTATATAAGAGAAGGATATGTGGGAACTAGAGACCTTCAAAAAATTTACAGCAGATTTTCACCAAATAGCAAGAAACAATTTGCTGCGAATGCCGTATCTGGTATGAAGTATAACTTTATATAAGAGAAGTATATGTGGGAACTGCCATTCAGAAGCAAGGTTATGATTTATGACACTAGGATAAATAATTCATTTTATTACCAACTTTAAAACCACAAAAACTATATCAGTTTCACACAAAAAGCAACTATAATCTGCATATGAAGAGACAAAAATGAACTTAGCAATTAAAGCTTAACGAAAAATCAAAAGTAATTAAACTTACAACTTATTTATTGTTAATGATAAACCGCATGATTATGTATAGGTACATTTGACTTAAAACACTTTAAAAGCACCCAAAAAAGCGGCATTTTGGCAAAAGAAGTAATTGAGTGATTTTTGATCCATGAATTGCTTATTTTCTACAGAGCTATACATACAGAAATCTCCATCTTGAGTATGTAATTGTCGCCAATTTTGGTCCCAACTGTTGCTTGTATCAGCCTTTGTCCATGAAAGGTTTCAGCAGGATGCGGGTGTAAGTCTAAATTTTATAGTTTCTGAATTTCGCATAGACACTGGATGTTTGCTCCGGTCTCCACACATATTGGGGGGACTGTTGAGGGGATCTTCCACCAGTGGCTGAGGATGAAGAGCTTTCTCTTAAAGTATCATGTATTTCTGTCCTCTTAACGTCAGTGGATGATTGGATCATTGTCTGTTCCCTTGGCTTTGCCCAGTGCATTGTCTAAAAGTCAAGCCACAGTCAAATTTTTAGATGCTTGACGACAGTTAGAGCGCACTTGAGAAGCACTATTATGTGCAAAATATGAAATTATACTTACCGTTGCACAACGGTTGCTCATCCCAAGCCACTGTTTATACGGAATGGAAATTTCACTTGCCTTCCACTTCTCATATTTTACTCTCTTTTCCGGATCCAAAAGTGTGTCCTTGGCTTCCTGCAACTTTTGAAATTGTACAAGTGCAGCACTGCTTCCGGGATGTTTGTCAGGATGACATTGGAGTGCTCGCACTTTATACTCTGCCAGGATTTGCTCGTCCTGTTCAAGCAGAAGCAGGAAGTAATTTAGAAAGGACTTTCAGAAGAGGAAACAGGAGATAATCTAGTCTAGATACGAATGTCTTATAGCCTTACTGATGATGTATCGCTGCAACCAAGGATTTTGAAGTAGTCCTCTTCATCATTTTTCTTCCCCTCTAGGATTGAGCCAACTCCAAACAACCCAGCCATTTTATTCACGCCTCTTATAACTTCAACTATCGAATTAATAATTTTGTTACTGTATCCTTAAACTGCTTTAGTAGTAAAAACTAACTTCATTAAAAACATAACGACCAAATGAGCAAACCAGACACTATCCGACACTATCTTGTCTGCCGTTTCATTGCATGGCAGGTTGCTGTTGCCGTTCCTACTAACCCACTATATTGCATTCCACGAAATCGATAAAAAAAAGTATTATTCGCTGTTCTAATCTGTGCAAGACTAGAAAGCAAAGAGAGAAGCTGGAAAATCTTCGGAGGAGTTCGCCAACAAAGAAAAAGGGAAAACCACCTGAAATTTGCTTCCTAGGAAAAACCAGAGTCTTCTCATTTGAGTTGAGGTAGAACTAGCGAAAAACGCTTTTACTTGAAGATTTTTTGTGTAAAATTCTGATTTATTGGCACTGTGTCTCTCTAATTCTGGACTGGAGACTGTTATATCTAATATTGGCATAAATGGGACAAGTTCTACAGTAAGCTATGCTGTTGCCCCACTTAAATGCATCACTGGAGTGGACGAGGATAATCAAACGAGCTAATCAGGATAGGCAATTATTCTTAAATTTCATATACGTATTTTTCACAAGAAAACCCAGAATTTATACACACTCTCGTCTGTTCCAAGAAACGAGTAGGATCTGTAGCGTGTAGCGAGTAATAGTTTTCTTTTACATAATATTATGCACATGCTTAATGTTGATGATACTACACTAAACTATACCATGTTAACTTGCATTGTAGATGCATATATGCATAGCTATAGAAGAGTTATCAGGCAACCAAAAAATGAATGATCTTCTTCATTGATCACCAACCATCTTACGATTGATTCTTACATAGCTGATTGCATAGATGACCATTCTCGTCAATTCTCATGTAGTATCTCCTTTAGCTTGTTATCGATTTGAGATTGATGATTGTAGATGCTATAAGCGGTTAGTTTAAGACCGTGCAACTTATGTAATTGATATAAAGTATATATAAAAAAACTGGTTTGCGAAGAAAAACAAGACCGAAATGCTTTATATCTATTTTATGCTGTTGTTGAGTATAACATTACAGTATTGTATACACATGCACCGGTCTTACAATTTGGAATGTTTACAGGTCAATAACTAAGATCATATATCGAACACAAGAGAAAACTCAATTCTGACTAGGATAAACTTTTAATTAACATTCCTAGTAAATCATGATGACACTGTTGCATTATAGGCGCTAGGTGACTTCGCACATCTTCAATTTCATCTGCAGATCCATGTTGTACTGCAATCACAAGTGATTTCAAATGAATTTGAACACTTCTCATTTCATTATCACATTCTATACTAGCAGATAGTCTGTTCCCGCTTGATGCTGAAATTGTTTTTAGACCTGGTGACGGAAAGGAGGTTGATTGCTGCTGAAGTGATGATACTGATGACTCTGAATGCTTTCCCTCATTGAGCTCTGGCCAAATGAACCCCAATACATCAACCGTATTTGTTCCCAACAGCATTAGTAGACATACCCTTGTAATTTCTAGACCATTGAGAAGTTTTACTTTGGTTTCTGGAGAAATATCTTCTTCTGTGCAGTTTCGGATTCCAATTAAGGTATCATTAACCATTTTGAGGGCACTATCGTAGTCCGTCATTTCTAACTTGCAGCGGATCATATACTCTGTCACTAAAACTTGATCTAAATAGATAAAATGAGAGCGACAAATATCCAGAGCCGATCTGTAGTATTTGAGAGCCTCCCCATATGAACCCTCTTTGAAAAGCGATTGAGCTATTTCAAGGGTAATCAGGACACTCAAGCCGTAGAAATTTTCTCTTTGGTAAATTTTCGCTGCTTGGCTAAGATGCTGAACTGCTAACTGAAACAATTGATAATATAAAAAATCCTGAATCAGTATTTGAGTGGTAAATAAGATCAATTTTTCAACTATTCAAATGTCACCTGTGTGTTTCCTGATATTGCTGAATGCAAACTTTCAGGACGGAAGAATAAGTTATTGTACCCGTCTTGGTAAAATCTCCGTGCGTTTCTGGCAGTCAAATAAAGTCGGCCCGATTTCAAGAGAAGATTTGCTTGTTGTATTGAATTCTTCAATGGCTCATGACATTTGGCAGCTTCAGTGTAGCAAATGGCAGAAAATTCCGTCTGAGTCTCTCTTTGCAATTCCATTGCAAGTTCCTCTAAAAATTGCAAAAATTCAATTGATTAAAATAACATACATACTTATCTTTCATTTTCATATACCATATAATTGTGCTTTCGCTTTTCTTACCATATTGCTCTATTGCCTCAGCTACATTTGGCTTTCGGAAAAACCTCCTGTAAAATTTAAAACCTCAGTTACTTTTTTAAAAAGACACCATGAGATGAGAACTAATAACATATTAGTTCAACTTTTCTACTGTTAAATATTTTACACAAGTTAACCATACTTTTTTAATCCCTGGCCAATTGCCTTAAACTGTGGCAGGAAGTCTGCATTATTCGGTGATAAATTTCACTGCAATTTCTGCCATCTCAAATAGGCTACACTGAAAATTTAGCTCTACAACCTACCGTAAACAAACACTGGCACATTTAGTCCAATATTTTACATTCGGTCAGCCACAAACCATCACAAGTCAACTCCCGTCTACTACAAAGATTTTGATTAGATTTACACCATGAATACAATACTTTACATTCGGTCAGCCACAAACCATCACAAGTCAACTCCCGTCTACTACAAAGATTTTGATTAGATTTACACCATGAATCTCGTTTCAGAAAAAATTGTTTTCTATACTATTGTACAAAATATACCGACGACTGACGACATCAACCATTTCTTTCACGAGAAAAAACCATATGATCGGGACAACAATAAAAGAGCCAGCCAGCAGCACGTCAACACACCACTTGTCCCATTTATCAGCAATCTTCGCATTCTCAGGCTGCTTACAGTATTCTCCTAAAATTTGATTTTTTCCTTGCATAGTTAATTTTATAGGTGACATGTGAATTATAGCTAAACATCATATTATGGTTGGTGCTCTACAGAGTTCCCTATATTTCAACCTTTTTGTGATTAATATGAAAACAAAAATTTGAATGGGGGTAGAAAGGAGTTAAATTCGCAAGACAATCAAATCAATCATACATCGAAAAAAAATTCCATTGTGAAAAAAGACTCAATGGAACTATGGAAATGATTTTGCCAGTTATAGATGCGAAGGCAAATTACTGCAAGTACAGAAAATGGCTAACTATTAAAAAGAAAGTGCTAGTTTTCTATACCACAAATTCCGATGTAATCAGTATCTCATCAATGGTTCCGGTAATTTGTTCGTGCAATGCATAATTTGACATGTCAATAATTTTCCGAGTATCGATGAGTTTTAGCAGATTGAGATTCACAGCACATTTTATTATTAATAAAATTTGGAATCGAATGGTACTACTCTCAAAAACAACAAAAAAAGATGCCTAGCACCAAAGTTATATTTGGTATATACATATGTTAGTTACTACACTATACCGAGCATTTCCCATTACGAATCATGTGAAACTGCAAATCCATCAACATAAATGCGTAAATTAAATATTAAGTTTTTGATTGTGTAATACAGCGGTTTATATAAATATTTATATGCAAATACATACATAGGTCTGTATATTTAAGTTAGTAAAATCAGGTTTACGTATAGTCTAAATCTAAAACTTCATCAATCTGCATTAAAGATGGTGCCGGGGGAACAAAACAAGGAGCGGACCAGGTGGTGTTCAAAATTTCCGATTTTGGCATCAGCTCTTTTATTTGATTCTGGTGCGAGTTAACAAGTGCTTCAATCTCGTTACTACTATCCGTGTCTGACGTTTTCCATGTTTCTACCACGCGATGAAGTACGGTGTTACAGAACTGTAGTAGATTTTTGCATTCAGTTGTATCATTTCCTGTCTCACTCGACTGAGCATTTATGCTAATACTATCGTCAGTCCCTTGAGACAACATTCTGCTTTCTTCTTTGTCACAGTAGCTATCAGCAAAATGGACTTGCTGTCCACAGAACTTTAAGACAAGGCTCTGAAAGTAAAAAAAAGTGTGCATGCATTAAATACTACGCAAACTATTATTTGCTTTGTCACAAGTCATCACTTTTTAGTTTTTATCAAAGATATATGGACAAAGACAAAATAATGCGCTACGTCGAATTATACGTCCTCCGTTGATTTTGACAAAATTAAGTACAAGAGTAATGCTCTAGTCATGAACATTAAAACACATGAACTAGAACAGTACCCTCGCACCAAATTTGCCCGGCATTCTGTCCTTTGTGTTGAAGGATTTATCAACCTGGTTATTGCATCATTATTATTTGCCACTATCGAAGAGACAATGGAGAATTGTGGATTTATATTTATTTAGAGAAAAGAAGAGCAGAAAAGCAACTATTATCATAGAATAACTTACGTCACATTGATCATTTAAGGACGTTGGATCATGTCCATAGTTTTTCAATATGTTTTGCTGTTTATTGGTTAGGCCAATAGCTTCCACCAATTGCTGATCTTTCTCTTCCAGTTGTTTCGACATTACGGTCAGTGTACTTTTCAGTGCCTCATTTTCAGCCGATAGATCTTTAACCCTCACATTTTGTACTAAATGATCGTACATCTCCTCTCTAGTAAGTTCATAAGCATTTGTGGAATTTTCTTTGGGGTTTTTTTCATCCCACAAATCTTGATGCGAATAATACAGAGATCCATTCTGTGCTGAATTTACCAACTGCATGGTGGTACTACTTAAAAGAGAATCTAATTTTTTTATTAGGGTTTTCATCTTCTTCTGAGCACCTTTTGCAGCTCTTTCATATCGAGAGTCTCCAGTCGACATATACAGAGATTTATAGCGATCAAACCGTTTGTTTGATATGAAAAACTGGTCCCCGTACTTTTCGAATCTATTTTGCAGCCTCGCCTTACTGGTGGCATCTTTCCCAAAAATCTCAGCGACCTCTTTCACTGCTTCATTGCTCTGGCTTCTTAGAGTATCAGAAAGAATACTAGCACCTTGATTCATCCTCAATACTTCCGTATTGTTTCCACTAACATTCTGTTGCACTTTCAACAGATGCTTCATTTGCTCCACGCTTTCTGATTTTCTATCTAAAACTTGTCGTAATTCAATAACATGTGACGAATATTCTTGCAAAAGTTCATCTTTCTCCTTAACTTGAGCCTCCAAAGTTTCGATTTTTGAAGCCATCTCGTCCACAACTCGTGTATACTGCGACAGACAAGCCTGAACCGTCATGACGTTCTTTTTTATGCTACGCGAAATTTTCTTCGCCTTATCAGCATATCGTAGGGTGTTTAATGTGTCTTCGGACATGACGCTTGATGGTGATATATTCGCAATCATTACCGTCTTACAATTTCCTCCCAACGAATCTTTCAATATCCGAGTCAGTTTTGAATCACGGAATTGAATAAATTTTTTTCCACTGGCCAATGCACTAATACAGTTTCCTAATGCTAACAGCGACCTATTTATGTTCGTTCCTTCTCGAAAGCGGTTACCTGTAAATTAAAGGTTTATCAAAATTTAAAACTACTATGATGCATCGTTTGATCTACTTATTGCCTAGTACTGTGCACATGGCCTCCGTACCTGTGTAACCTGTGGCGCTTCCCTTTTCCGACCCAGCTAAGTCAACCATGACCAGTTTGGCATTAATTGAGCTATTAGTTAAGCTGGAATGTCGCTGCCGCACCTGTATGTGCAGTTGTAGTACGGCATGGGACCTAGAAGACTGAGCGTTGTGCTCAGTAGGGTGTTGTGACCGGCGCCGATTTCCCTCATCTACCATTTTCTCCAATTCCAAGCAAGTCGACGCCCGATGATAACTGAGGTTAGTGATCTCAATCCCATTTCCAACCTCTCGAATTGGCAAGGACTCTCCATTGGCAACTAATAAATCTTTAACTTGTTCGTTGTAAACTTCAAAGAACGACGCTACGAGCTCTGATTCAAAATCATCGTTCATTGCCAAAAATTTTTTGAAAATAGCGTCTATCGCGTAATACATTAGTCCAAAATTTCGGGTGGATTGGTTATTTCGAGATTCTCTGATGTTTTCTCCCATCATCGTAAACGTTTTGCCGGAACCAGTTGCGCCATATGCAAAAACTGCAATACACAAATATTGCATATTGAGAATGAATATCTTGTGTGATTAGTTTTTTTCTTGTAACTGTAAAAAAAGTTACCCGAGCAATTAATGCCAGTAAAGAGTGTCTCCACCAGAGGATATAGTATCTCGTTGTATATTTCTCCCGTAGAAGCACTGTCGTCGTACACATAATCAAACGCAAATTTCAGGTTCTTGAACTTCTTCGCCGTAACATCTAACAAAATTCAATTAATATTTAATTTCCTTAATATTTAATAAATTATCTAAAATTGGTATGATAAGGCATACCAAATTTATAAAAATTCTTCACTAATGACCTGCGGTTTTCAGATCTGCCGGAATGAAATAGGTACATGTAATATAATTTCAACGCTTACCTTTTTGTTTTTTGTTGTGATAGAAAAACTCTTGCGAATCTTGTGGCGGGTCAAATATTAGTAACTTTGGACCGAGGACGTTAATGATGTCTCTGCACAAATTAATTATTACAAGTCTTAGCTCAGTATTTCAAGCCCATATCCTGTAATGATTCATTTCATATATTAGTTCATATTTGTTATTTCAGACTTACTACTTACCTCACATTGTTAGAATTCTGCTCTGCAATACTTAATGGTCTTAATCGAATGGCGACCTTTAATCTTGACTTTGTACTGTTATCTTCTTCATCCTTTTGTTCATCGCTTTTATTTAATATTTTTCTAACCCGTTGCAGTACATCTACCTGGTTGGTATTTGCTAACACTGAGCGTCGGGCATGTAGAGTTTTTCCAATTCCGGTAAGGACTTTGGCGCCTCGGGGTACATTCCCTCCAACGCCTCCAACTTTCCTACCAGGTATTGGTGCCATCTCTGCCTAGTTGCTAGTCGTAAAGAATGAGTCAATAAGAGCAAATTATATAATAAAATTTACAAGTACCTATTTAGAACTAATAATCAGTTTTCAGTTTAATTATTAACAACGCGGCCAGTAGTAATTACTTGTTGATCATCAACCATGAAAAGTTAAACACAGTTGACAGTTAGGTTTTACCCAACTTAGGTACCATCTAACGACATTTAACTAATCTTGGTGAAATACGCTTTCAGGCTTAGAAATTCAGAATGATTGTCGTGATTAAATTTAATGATTACATTTTTAATTACTAATTTAAAATTAGTAGAGATTAGATTGGCTATACTGACTAAATTCTAAAAGTGCCTGGGATATTTATTTAAAAACCACAACCAAGAGAACCACTATGTAAGCTGCCTTCGCTCATTCTACTTTACTGTCAATTCTTTAAATTTTAAAACTAGCTAGTTTCATAAGCACCTTCTAAACTTCCTACTAAACGCAGTCAAGTCAATTTTACTGTAAATAAATACAACAATTTCCAACTATAATATATAATGTTAAAATGATATCAGATCAACGGCCACGGACAATCCTTTTTTTAAAAAAAACCTTCAAAAAAAATCCTGAACTTACCAATCACCAACCCTAAATTTTAATCTCTGAACTATCCGTCGTCCCCTTAACTTATCCTCTCAACTTATCAAACAAAATGTTAGCCAACCTACCCAACTAACTGCTTAAATAAAATGTACATGTTCCCCAATAAAAAAATGATAACCGAAAAGGTTACAAAATTAAAATTATTTTATCACCGCTCACTGCAACTCTCAATCCCAACGGACGAAAAACTGGAATGAGCCTAGCTCGCTGAATGAAGCAGAAGCACACTTCCCTCTAAACTGGCGGAAAAATGAGGAGCACTGGACCATCATCAGAGAAGAGCTAGAACAAAGATTGTCCGTTGCACATTTTCTCTCGTGGCTTCATCTTCCCTATCCGCTCTATGTTTAGTGCGAGAGGGGTGCTTGTGGTGGTGCTCAGTTGCGATCTTTTGTGGTGCATACTGCGTACGTTGAGGAAAGCCAACTCTCAATTCAGATTGTGCATTGCGAGGAGGTGGTGTCGTGAGCCAGCACGTCGCGGATTGGCTACAGCAAGACTCTGGGAACAAATAGGGAAGTGAAGCGGTTAGGAGCACACAAGGAATATAATGCTTTCCTAGAACATACACGGGCTCTCGGCAGAGGCAAACAACGCAATGACCGCTATCTCACTTCTGAAGAAACTCTCACACTTTAGCACAGACCTATACTGCTTAGCGTTCCCTGCCGTGCTAAGTAAGCTCCTTAGCAAAAACCACAGACAGGATAGCCGGAAAGGAGTCCTCTTGCAAGTAGCTTTAACTTTCCATTTTGCGAGATACCTGTACCAAGCTGTGTAGTGGCATCCAGGAAATGCATGCATGCAGGAACGCATGCATTTCAACTTGAAATTTTCAAGACAAGATAAAGGAAAAATTGTAATGGCGATTTTGGATGTCATGATTTTCCTTGTTAGCGCACTTTGTAATAAAGGCAAAGAAAAAGAAGTACAATAAAAAGTAAACTTTGATTGTCAATTTGCCACTAGATTTAAATTAAACGTTTATTGAAACTTTAAAGTTGAAACTGGAAACTATAGCTTTCTATTCGATGTTTGAGCCCTGCCACAATGGCTTTGGCCATATAATTATGTATTTCTTATTCTACAGAAACATTTTCACGTTTAATGATAATATTTTTAGGTGTGCTCTTCAGAATTTAAGATACCCATGCATAATATTATGTTACATACAATTGTGTTACACTCGTGATAGTAATCTAGTTAATTACTTTTTCGTATTAGTCCGCAGTATTTTCTTGCTTACGATTGCTATTTATTACTTCAATTGTTTACCATAGACGAACCGACGTACACTTTCAAATCACGGTAAGGCAGAAAATCTCTTTTCGCTACAAGCGCTAAATAGTCACATAATAGATTCATCAACATACAGGTAGTCTATACTAGATTGGACATTTGATACAAATGTAATGGCTTGCTATTAGATTTGTTTTTGATCGCAGTGCAGTTTCCCTCTAAACGTGCTCGGTTGAAAGCCATGGGAACAATAGCCCCCAAATACCCCGACCTGAAATTCCTTCCAGTCCACAACAGCATTCCCCTCGGAAGTCGGAATTAGGTTGGTTAATGGCTATATAATATCAATTTAATAGGAAATATCCCACTTACACCTCTTGGTAATTAGAGGGTGCGGTTCCCGTTCAAAAAATTGTTGTCTTAAGAATGTCATTTTTTAATTGATTATATATAAATCGAGTGCGTATATTACGAATCCGAAGCCAGAAATAGAATTTGACCTACCATTTGGCCGCAATTGACCTCGAAATGTCGAAATCCAATTTCGTGAAATTTAAAAGTTTTGCTCCTAGAATTTATTTTTTGATATAATAAAGGCGCTTATACAATCTAAAAAATACTGTTACACGTTACACTATATCTACACGTGCCTAAAACAAATCGTCCATCCCTATGTTTAGTAGGTAGCCCCTTTTTCTGTCGTAGTCGAAGTGTTCCACAGGTACAGTCGGGTTATTCCTTGTTTTTATAGCGTAAACGTGGTGCGGAAATTGACCTGACTTGTTTTCCACCGACCTAAAATCACTTCGGCAAAATGATGCTCTTCAACTAAGACTTGTGTGCCGATCGCTGAAGGAGTGCGTTGAAAAGTTTTACCCATTCAGAATGGGAATAGCGGTTGATGAACTGGACCTAAGTCAGCTTACCTTTATCTCCGGAATCAAGCTCCAAAAAATTACCTTCAAAAGAGTAGTCCAGCCTTTAGTTAGAGAAAGGGTAGATGATTGGCTGCTGTCGCAGGACTCACGGATGATGTCCAAAAAGACTCTTTATTACGGACCTACACAATTTTTTTTTAGGTCGGTGGAATACAAGTCAGGTCCATTTCCACACCACGTATACGCTATAAGAAAAAGGATATAGTGTAGATATAGCTTAGCACGTGTAGATGTAGTGTAACAGTATTTTTTAGATTGTATAAGTGACTTTATAATTTAAAAAAATAAATTCTAGGAGCAAAACTTTTAGGGATTTTTGGACATTTCGAGGTAAATTGCGGTCAAATAATCAAACTTCAGATTCGTAATCAGGAGGTCAAAATTAACCATGCTACATCTAAAAACTATTAAATTTCGCGAAATTGGATTTTGACACTTCGATGTCAATTGCGGTCAAAGTGTAGGTCAAATTCTATTTCTGGCTTCAGATTCGTAATTTACGCGCTCGATTTGTATATAATCAGTTAAAAAGGACATTTTAAGACAAACTTTTTGAACGGGAACCGCTCCGTCTAATTACGAGGAGCTGTACTTTCATGCTCTGTAAACTGGTGTAGGAAAGTTTTTTCCTAACTGCAAGGGGTGGATGAAGTAAACGTAATAATTTGCTTCCGGTGTGTTGAAGACCGTAAAGAAAACTGCAACTGTGCATAGATTGTCTCAATTCAGAGGGATACTATCGCAATTTACGATAACAATTATTTTGTGTAAAAATCGGCAACGATGTACGAAACGTGTTTTATAATTTTTTGATAATAATCATAAAATGTATAAAAATGATTAAGAAAATTGATGCATTGTTCAAAGCAAACACTTCAGCCAGATGTATGCTAACTACCCATGCCGTGCAAAGACACTCAAATTATTCTAACAGTACATTAATATTTTCGCAATTTTCCAAATTAAAACTTCCCTGTACCATACTAATAAATATTTTTGGGCGTAAGCAAGCATAAAACATGCATTTAGGTTGCATGCAAAAATAAAATAGGATTTTCGCCAATTGTCTTTGCATTTGCTCCTCACTTTGCATTTTAATATGAAACCCTTTTTGCAAAGCTCCCTTTTTTCCTTCGATATTTTTAACTATTAAAAAAATTTATTCACTTAAATTCAATTGTCAATTACAACATAACAGCAATGGCCGATCTGCTTATTGTTTCAATTTCTTTACAAAAAATCTAATCTAAAATTGTTTGCTCAACCATAAAAAACTGCACAAAGACATTTTTTTAGACCACACCGGACCGCAGCTTGAATTAGCTACAAAACTGCAACATTTTGAGTATTGAGTTGGGGTTGATGACGGTGCTCGATGCTCTAAAGGAAAACGAAATGGGCAAGAAAGATGCAGGCTCCTGTACATTACGTGTAGTCTCCTGATATTATACTGAACATTGGGGAAAACAGTACTGTCCATACTACTTACTATACAGAGAAGACGCCAAAATAGTTTTTTTGTGTTCACAGAAAAGCTGTCTCGTCGTTGAGCAAGAGCTTCAGCCTCATCCCACATATATATCCAGTCATCATTTAGAATTTTTCGGCACTCTCAATTTCTGGCATGCTAAGAGTGACCTACTCGATAGCATCCCCAACAATGAGCAAAGAGGAACTGAGCTGTAGCGCGGTTAGTGCTGGCAAAGATTGAAGATCAGCCTTCCTGACTCATGTTATGCACCTTTTTGAACAAGTGCAATAGAAAAAATAAAGCTGCTTGTTTTTACTCCCTCTCCCAACCCTCTTGTCGTGTGTCGTGTGATGACTGTTTTTTTTGTGAGCGGATCCAAATGGTTCTCTTCTCAATTCTCAAAATCTTTGTTTTTGGATGTGCTGCGTTTTTGTGCCAGCCAAGCCCCAACAAACAACATCATCCTCGACGATCACTCTGTAAATCGCTCACACTCAACTTTCTTGTTCAGAGTTCGTGTTTAACAAGGGAGGCTCCACTTTCATGTAATGAGCAGGGTTTAGCTCCGTGAAAAACCACACAGCTCCTCATTTTTTATCCTTAAGGCAGAGTGAAAAGACATGTGCGCGATATAACTGCTGACTACTGGGGAAACTAGTGAACCGTTTTGGTGAGGTTTTAATGTGTGCTGTTGCACTACACGAAAAAAAGTACATTAACAATAAATATAATTTTATAAATAGAAATTTATAGTTTCTGGTGTGGAACAAATAATTTATTTAATTAGCTAAATGAGCTGGAAATAGATATTCTGTGGTGAAAAGAGATATAAGAAAAAAATTAATAGACAGGGTGAATCTTTTCTTGGAGAAAGTGAAAAGAAAGGAATGAAAAAAGGAAGTGTGGAGAGAAGGAGTGTTGCAAGAAGTGTCAGACATTTCACAAGTTTTTACTTGCTTTCCAAGTTTTCTGGGGGAAAGTGATGAAAGAAAACTCAGTTTTGGGGAAACGGGAAAGTTTACGGAAAAGTAGTGAAGGAAATAAGGGAGAGTCAGGCGGTTGTCATTCCGTTGAGAAATACTTTTTGTTCGGTTTAGTGGAATACACAGTAGCTGCGGGGATCTCCGCCACATTAGATGTGCGGAATGAGTGAAGAAGGTGGAATTTCTCCGGGAATGGAGGCAGATGAAATCTCAGTAGATAATAATCAATCAGATAAAGCAATGCATCATCATCAGCTGTTAAACTTTTCGATTTCGAGGCTCCTCAGTGGGGGCGATTGTCAGAATAATAATCACATTGCAAGCTCAAAACACTCTTCGCCCCGCCATCACAGACATACGATTCACTACCGAGGGTCTCAGGATGACACTTACGATGAGGTGAAAAACGAAAGACTAGGAAGTTCCCAGAGAGGATGCAGGGCGCAGAGTCGATCTCCTTCTACGGTAGAACCGAACGTTGAGTCAGACTCAGACGTGGACGTTCGCAATGACTCTGAAGACTCCGAAGTGGAGATGGACGATGTAAACGATAGCTATAGTAACAATAACAGTGTTAGTATTGGCAACAATAATAATCGGAGTGGATCTAATGGGAGTAAGTCTGGGGAACACGACAACGACTACCTCCACGGCTCGCCGGGGAGTAAGACAGGGGATGACTGTGGGAATTCCAACAGGAGCACTCCGGATTCTCAACATGCCCATGGAATTCTTCAGCAACATCCCCATCTCCAGAGTCAGCTTACCCATCAGCACCCCTCTCTTCACCTTGATAACGAAAGTCTGCGTGCCAGTATGGAAAATTTAGGTTCAAATCAAGAAGGTTCAACAGCGAGTGGTCAGAATACTCTTAGTGGTGGTAATGGTGTCAATCCGTTTCCAGTCCTTGGTTACAGTTCGATATTCCTTCCTAATTTCCCCTGTCCAATTCCTTCGCCAAATCCAGTGATTCGAGTTCCTGCTCACCGACCCATGTCAAACTTTCAACTGTTTGGTCACTCTGCACTAGGGCAACATGCACCGCTAGATTTGAATGCTGCCCCACTGTTCAGTAACTTTGATCCTAGAAATTCACTCCTTCTTAAAGACAGGCTACATGGTAAGTAGAAATTAAATTAATCCAAACTTTTCATCGCGTATATGTGGTTGGCGACCGAATATCAATTTAGCTAACTGGTTTACTACGTGTCTTTTTTGGCTTTACGATTTCTCCCCAACTCGTAAAAGGTTGGAAAGTAGGGAGGTAGTATTAACATGTTACGTACTTCATACAGAGCTTAGCTAGCTTTGCTCCCTTGCTTCTCCCACTGTACAAACTTATGCACCTATATTGGGGTAATGTGCCTGAGAATTTGGAAACTGTATAATTAGACAAAATTACAAGAATGAAGTATTATCAAAATGAAGAGCATGTAAAAGGTTTGATTTTCGCACTTCCTCTGCTACTATCTGTTTCAACGTTTGATTCGACAAACTTCGAATAAGGTGGCTAGTCTGAAATTCATTCATGCACTATATTTTAAGAAAAATACAGCAGAAAGGCAATTTTCAAAACGAACATTTTTATTTACAAAAGCATTTTTCTCCAGTCGCAGAGCTCACATTGTCAGATGGTGAAAGCAATTACAAAAGGGAACAATCACAAAAGTGTTCATATTTCTAAAAAAAAAGCAGAATACTTACGCAAAATAAAACTAGTTTTGATATATATTCTTGAAATTTCGTATTTCTGATTCTGAGTCATTATCATTAATGAAATGGTTAAAACTAGTCGTTATTCACCTACATTATCTAAAATATTTTTTGCTGGGTCACTGCGCTTATAACATAAGTCTTGTTGGAGTCACCTGAAACAGATATACCAACCCTAAAAATGCGGATATATGTCATGTCAGTAGACAGAAAGCAATAATGTCATAAAGTGCCATCGTCATTACACCCACAGTAGGCCTCTGAAGCAGGCCAAGTAGTATAAAATTATCCAATAAGAATACATACGCGGTGCACCGTTCGTAACGGAAATAAATATCATCTCTCGAAAAAAACATGGAATGGAATTATGAGAATTTGACAGGTAGTCTCCCATTCGATATTCCATATTCTACTCGTAACTTGGATTAAATATTGCCAGGGAACAACTCAGGTTGTTATGAAAATGAAAATACCATGGAAGCTCGCTTACTTTGTACTTGTGTCGAAAGTGAAGCCTTTCCGTTGGAAAGTTTCCCTGCACAGCAGTTCAGTCCTCCCCAAACCATTTAAAAGTTATCGTAAGCTGTCTGCATCTGTACAGAAGGAAACAGTATGCTCACGTTTCTCATGGCTGCTGTTGTACTCGGTAAACGTAAGTCTCCAGGCTTGAGCTTCAACCGCTCCACTTTCACATAGAACTGGCAAGCAGCTCGACAAGATTTCCCACTGGGGACAATATAATATGATAAAATATAAATTAGAATATTATGTTATGCGCCTGTATACCAGTATCGGAAAATTGATCAGGAGGAGTGCAACTTTTCGCTCCGTCTCTTGATACCTCTGTCATTTGTCATATTTCTTCTCTGACTCTTCTCGAATGGAGCGTCGGGGAGCTGGTAAAACTTTCCAAATTAGAGACTTCCCAGCATCCTCTCCACTATACCAATACATCTGTATATTTCCACGCAGTCAATACCATTTCCAGAATTTCGGTATAATTTTCCCGATCAAATAGTTTTTTTCTGTGTTTCTGCTGGAGACAGAAAAAAAGTTATGATAGGTTAATTGTCCTCTTGTATAATATGAGAACTAGTAAAAGTCTTCGGTTGTGATCTTTCAAGCAATTGACATCTGAGAAC
This sequence comes from Acrocyrtus sp. NNG-2020, assembly GCA_027744115.1. NCBI lineage: Eukaryota > Metazoa > Arthropoda > Collembola > Entomobryomorpha > Entomobryidae > Acrocyrtus > Acrocyrtus sp. NNG-2020. The sequence goes on from JAHZND010001320.1 coordinate 29,494, forward strand.
AATCGACTCATAATTACATCTTAAAGCTAAAGTGACTCATTGTGGAAACGAGGATATTAACACGATCCCTTAATACTAGGTACTTTGAATTTCATTTTAGCTTGAAATGTTCACTAGTGAGCATAACAATGATCGTGCTAATTAATAATATGTGCGCTTTCTAATGTCTCTTGAAATATTTGCAACTATATCGTCATTCACCCTCATTATATTATAATTAAAGGACTTCTTACAGGCTAGGCCACTTTTCTGCATCAGATATGAGTGCAAATAAGATACTATTGGACTTTGCATACAAACCCTTTCTCTGTTTTGAGAAATGACACGTGACTGTATTTTGTCTTACCTTTAACTTTAAAATCTTTGCATCTTACCTATTCATATTTGAAATAGACTAGGAAGAGGGAGCGAAGGAGAAAGTAATGTTGGTGAGTAGGCCCCGTTCGGAATCATTTTATGTACTTGAAAGTAAATGTGTATCGTAATTCGCACTACAAGAGTAGGTGTACCATATTCCCTTCGAATTTTGATTCGTTGGCCTGTGCGCGTATGTTGGGAGAAACCCATTACATTGATGAATTTTTTTTTCAATTTTTTTATATGCCGTGCCGCTAAGTGAAGACGAGCAAAAAATTGCATAACAGCCAATCTATCTTTACAACGTCGTACAGCCAAGTAATATTACCTTATTCAGGGTAGTTGTAAGTAGCTGAGCAAACTTGTATCAGGGCTAATGCAACAAGCTTAAGAAATTCAAGTACTTCAAGAACGAACTTTTCACTTTTTTGCTAAAAGATCATCGCATTCTTTAGCGAACAACGCAAATTAATTTATTCACTCAGCCAAGCAGGATATGGAGCTAATGTTGCTGTTCACGGTGACAAGTATATATATGGACTTTGTGCAATGATGATGCATCAGCGCACTTTTTTATTTTGAAGTTTAACTTTTTCTAATGAGCTACAGAAAAATGCAAGCGGGTTGACATCACAATAAGCGTATACCTGAGAATAGTAGGTTGGCGGAGATTGCTCCTTTAACTTCTACTAACAAGTAACTGTGCATAACCCTGAAGAGCTAAATTGCTTGCGTAGAGGGAGTGCATATGTACTGATAACATTTTTAATTTAGGTGTCAAAATTCAAGTTGATTCTCCTTCACTGGCAACTCCTTTGCTTCTTATCAAAAGGAATTTCGTTAAATTTTGGGCCCAAAACTGTAGATCAATTCCAGTAGTTTTTATATCATTCATAATACACATTAATTGCTTTTTGGATGGGTCAATGCCAATTAAAAATGTACAATTTATTTATGCCCATGGCTTCTTTCTAAACAGCCAAGTGAAGGTTGTCTACACAAAATAATGGGGGAGAGGAGTACAGTAACAAATAAGCTGGAATTTATTGCCAAAGACTTTTTGGGGGAATGTAAGAATGGGAGTTTTTGAATGAAACGGTAGCAAAACTATCGGGCTGCTAATTATTTATCACGAGATCATTAAAATAGTCAGCGGAAGACGTAAGATTTTGTAGAATTATCATGTTTACTTTGTCACAAGCTCTCAAATGATTTTACTACAGGTGTAGAATTTCATAAACTGAGCAAGTTTGCTTTATTGCTAGATTAGTACTCCGAACCATTTGTCACCTGTTTTTAACTTTGAGTGGCCTGTGTGCTAAACTGCTTTCCCTAATTTGCCACCAAATTAGCTGGCTGGTGAGCTATTCTTTTTACTATGGTCCCACTTTAAATTATCTGAAAGCATGTGACGAAATGCCATTAGCATTTGCCTAGTGCTGGAAATTCCAACTCTAACAATTCCATATATATTATCCGCTGTGGGCAACAAATTTTCGAAAAAATGAGAATCCTCTCTAAGAGCCGGTTGACTTTATAATTAGCAAAGCGTTGTTACGAGCTGGTACTCAACTCTCAGAACAATACAATAGCAGAGTGTAAAAAAATAACAATGAAGCCAGCATTACGATAAGTGTTTATACTTTATTGTGTTTTTAAAATAAAAGGATGCAACAATACGTGCCTAATGTGCAATAAAAGCTTGCAACATTATGAATTCGCTGCTGCCACGATCTCATATATCGTAACCAATAATAGCCAGCTATTACAATTTTAAACAGCTTTTCTACATAAACTGAATGAAGTAGAAACCACAGTGCTCATTTGGAATCTTCATATGTATTAATTCTTTCGTGCTCTTCGTGTTGAAATAATTTTTTTTACGGAGACCAACCAAGCACCACTCGAAAACCACGGTTTCTGGTTATGGATGAGAAATTGGAAAACGTAGAGAATTGAAACTGGTGGAACCGTGCTACTGCTGCCCTAAAATCTATTCTCCTCTCCAATAATCTTCTAGACCTCTGTGATTATTGTAAAAAGGCATATTATTGCCATTTGCACACAGAACGAAATGTGACTGAGGTGTCTGTAGCTTTAGGCATTTCCTTTTTCTCCGTGTAATGACAGGGTTCTGTATTTTTAGCAAGAATTGAGCACTTATAAGAAAAATAGATGCGCTTTTCCGTTTTTTTTGTTACCAGAGATTCACTGAAAAACCATTGCACTCTTGCTTTTTACTAGATGAGAATGTGAGCATACACGAACAATTTTTTTTACAGAGGATTGAAATAGAGGATGGGAGCAGAGAAATTATGTCAAGCTAAGCTAGTACTTATCGACAAACACATCTTTAAACATGAATAATATCCGAGCCACTTATACTGACGGTTTGTTGTGATTTTTTCATGCTTCTGAAAATAATACTGTGAAGAAGAGCAATTGTTGCTGATTTGTGGGAGATTTGTGGCAGATGAAGAGATGCTTTTTAGCGTGTTTTTTTTAAAGTGGCCTCGTCAAAACTTTCATGAAAGTACATTTCATGGCCTCTTTACTGGAAAAATGAGCCAGTGAGAATCAAAATTTATAAAAATAGTGAAATCTGGACAGAAAAATTCGAGGAGGAAACTTTTAAAAAATTTCATCAGCTTTTCCATAAAGAGTAAAAGCAGAAAGCTAATTGCACTAAAAGGCGGGACAGGTGTGGGGTTGAGGTATGAACGGAGTATTTTTTTGTTGTAAGAAGTTTACATGAGTAGCATCACTCACTTATTGACAAGCCCAAGGATCCCATTAATTTCTGGCTGATTTGTCCCCACAAAAGTTATCACCAGGCATCGCTCAGAGGAATGATTAAGACAAAATACCTTTTAAAGTGAAGCGAAAAATGTATACGGTGGAAAGGAGTTAAGTGATTTAAAGCGAGAATGCTTTATCATCTGATGCCTGCATCTTCATCCTCCGTACATTAAAATGAGAAGTGGTTGTAGCGGTGGTGCTATGATAAATACCATTTATGAAGATTTTTTTAAAAACCTTTTTGTCTCGCGACTCGGTGGTGAGTGCTCCGTTGTAGCACAATCCTTACTCTGTTAACCCCATATATTCACACTTTGCTACGTTCGTGCCTACACGCAGCAGTAAAAGAAGAAGCTTGGCGACATGAAGATACCAAATGTTTAAGTGACATGGAAAGACCATTAGCCCATCTAATTACGGGCAGAATGAGCTCACCCCCGAGATCTCATCCATTCCTATTTTCTTCTGCTAATTTACCTTTTTTCTACTTTGGTAAATTATGTGAACGAAAAAGCAGTGGATGGATGGTGGTGCTTTCTGGGTTCAGGATAGTTGCTCCACTGCATTTGTTCAAACAACAAAATTTCCATGGGCTATGAAACTTGGTTTTCTCACAAAGCTAAATATTATAAAAGAGGGAGCAATGCAAAGGTGCATTGTGGAATTCGAAAATTTTTGTTTTAAATAGAATTGAATTTAAATTTGCTGAGCGGTGCTTACGCTAAAATTCACTATTTATGAATTTCAAAATTAGGAATTTTTATTTATTTTTTGTATTATCAAATAAAAGGCCCACGAGTAAAGGCTCATGGAAATGATGGCTACGTGGAAATAATAAAGAAGAATGTGAGGCCGCGAGCAAGTGTGAATGGAGCAAGTGGCAACAACCCTTTTCCTTGCATCATCACTACTTACGAAGGCAGTATAATGTTCCTCATTCCATCCAGTATTATCGCTATATTACTACAAAGATTATGATAGTGTTATAGCTGAAGAATGTTGTAAATGGTAAAGGATGACAGCAACTTTAGTGCTCACTCACTTTTAAGAGAGCATTTAGTTAGTGTGGAATTGCGTTACATTTTGTATAACATCAAACGAATTCGTTACATTGAAGAGTATAAAACCATGATACTGCATTTAGACGACAACTTCAATTTCAGAGCTTGGCCGTCTTCTCCTTACATTCTTCCAGACTTGGCTGTTTTAATTTTTGCTGAAAGTGAAAAGCTGTCTTATTTCCTTGTGCGGTACTCGTGCACTTTTATAAAAAAAGACGAAAATGGTAATGCACCCTTTTGCCAAAAAAAAGAAATCCTTTAAGTAAATAATTTCAATGAAGGGAATTACAGGTGGAATTGAAGTATCAAAATATATTGATAGCTAGTAATTACCAACCCTATTATGAGTGACAAGCTCTGTCTCGTACTTTAATTTGATCAGTGTAAGAGGCGGAAGAGCATATTTATTTTTCACGTAGAGTCCCTTGAAAGGCAAAATTACGGCAAGTAAAACGAGGAGAGTAGTACTACTCCTAACGCAGACACAATTTGGCAATCTGTAACTATTTCAGGGAAGCTGAGCAGAATGAATGAATGGGCACAATGACAGCTACTGAAAGGGATGCTTTTTTCTTCGGTGGTGAAATATTCTGTTCAGCGTAGTCCATGAAATGTGTGCCTCACATCACGTATCGTATCTCTACTTTGTTCTGTCGTCATCACGCATCTTTCTCAAGCAGAAATTGTTTCTGGGGAAAACACCAGCGAAGCTATCAATCATCTTAGCCATCTCGATATGTTGTTATTACCTCACCTCATCAATCCTCCTCGTAGAAATTCAGATAAATGGAGGTACTCGTAGTTGAAAAGTTATGGGAAAATGAAGTAATTTTTCCGGTGTTTTGTAAAAAAAGAGTGTTGTCGTCTTTGAATGGGAGTAAAAGGGGAATGTCAAAAAATTGGAAGTGCTCACTATTCTCAGACAGAGTCACAGCAACTGGCAAAGTTTGATCAGTTTCAGACAGATAGACAGACAGTGGTACTTTCACTGGTTGAACGCTTCATTCAAAAGCTAATAAGCAGCTTTGATCACATAATTCCTGACGAACGTCCTGATCACAACCGGAGTAGGTACAACAGAAAAACCAACAAAGTTGTAGACAGCGTATTATATAATGATGAAGATGTCAGCGTTAGTGTGCAGGTGCGATGCAGGTGCAAGTCTTGTACTCAACTCGTTTAGGGTTGTGTTAATGCTAAAAATCCGTCAAAGGAGGCAAATCGCGTGGTTGTATTCACACACAATTTCTTATTTTATGGGGGCTTGTGAATTGCCTCAGTAACTCCGACAAGCACTGTGAGTGCTTGTTTTTATCGAGAATATGACAGGACAGGTGCTTTTCGCAAAAAAAAACCTGCCTGGTTTGGGGATGGCTTGCATTGCGAGCATAATTGAAAGGAAAGAGGAATATTTATTGACAATAATTAGTATTTACTGGGGAGAATGAACAGCGCATGTTTTATCAATGTCGTTGGTGCGCATTTAATGTACATTTAATGGGATTTTTTTTGAAAAATAAAGAAAAGTGTGCGGTACTGTTGGGAAGAAGGAATATGAGTAAAAACTCTTTTTTTCTTTTTATTTTTTTAGGCGACAGACAGCGGAGGAGAGGGAAGCTGAGCGACAAGCCGCTTCACGACTTATGATCTCACTGCAGGCAGAAGCACTCTCGAAAAATGTATATTCAGCGGAAGGAGGACCACCCAGACCAGGTTGGGTTCCACAGCCGCCTCCACACTCAGTTACTGGAGTAGGGACTCTGGCTGCCGGGAAAGTTATTAACTCCCAGCTATCACCTAATCGATCATCCCCGGAAGTTAAATATTTGCAAATTACGTGCTGATTTTGATACCAAGGAATTTTATGGAGTCTGCTAAAGCTTTTATGCAGTCTAGTTTACAGTAGTTCGTCGCAAGATGATTATCTTTTAAAATTATATTAGAATGTAGAATACAAGATAACATAAAAATTTAAAAAAAATTAAAACGTTTGCTATTGGAAAGCGTCTCCTTGTCTCAGAAGATATCCACTAGAGGAAAACAGTAAAAAGCAAATTTCTCCACTCCATTTAAATGTAATGGGAAGTCGAGTTTTGCTTCAGCAAAAATTCAAATTAGTTAAAGGCTTTGAACGTATCTTCATTAAAAGTCAGACTTAAACGGTAGTACTGCTTTCTTCTGTTAATGGATATTCCCATAGAGATTGGGAGACGCTTATTCATATATTTTTGCAAAATGAAATGTACACTATGGTGTAGTAAAAATCAAACTTTTTGCTGATTTAAGTTGCCAGTACTGTTTCACTCCACTAAACTTATTGCATTTAGAAAATTGTAACTAACTGCTATCGATATTATATAGAATTTAACTTTTACCTGGTGCAGTCTCTCTGTGGCTGGATTTACACTAGACTTTGCCAATCGAAGTCGTGTAGACAGTTTCACTGTAAGGGATATACCAGTTGGCATTTTCTCGTAGTACTTAAAAATGAGTTAAGTGTAAGTTACCATTGCGTAAAAAATTATAATCTTATATGGCACATCGAACTTTAAAAGGTTTATTTGTGAGTAAGCACTTCAGAGCTTTGAAACTCAGAATTATATTTTACTAAACTGCCTGCCTGGTGGAAGCAGCATCGATATGCCAAGTCCTATCAATATTTTAAAAAATCAAATAGAATTATAAAATTCCTCATTTTGTAGCGTGGATGTTTCTAGAAATGTATACTAACAACAGAAATTTGTCTAAATACTGCTGAGGATCTTGTAGCGAATAATTGTCCCAACTGTAATCGTCAAAATTCTAAAATAAATGCATTTTAGAATCCAATTATTGCTTAAGGTTACATCCTTAAAACGCAAAGTGCTCTAACTAAATTTACAATTTGTGTTGAAAAATTCAGCTACCTAATTGCAACAGATAGGTCATTGTTGAGCAGGTTCACGTACTTGTATGATTTATTCCCGCACGACATCTTGCGAGAAAACCGGATTTAAGCAGTAGCCCACCTTGAATAAGTGCCCACAGGCGTTGCGTTTTAGTCCGCAGTGTTTGATATTTTACTGAAGTCATCCCAGACAAACGCAGTATTGCTGGAGATAGTTCACCTGTCGCTGAGTGTTTTGCTTACAGAACAGCTTTTAAAATTAAAATAAATTAATAAAATAAGACGCAGCAGCGATAGCAGTAGTTCGTGACATTCGTTTAGTTCCTTGACATACTCCGCGTGCCCTAAAATTTATATAGAATGTTTAGCTCGTGAAAACAAACTGGTTAGAACTAATTTGTCTTTGTTAGTAGTAAGTAAATTCCGGAAGTACTTTAGCATTTACGAATGCTTCAAGAAAAAAGTTTTTTTTAGATCTGCCACAGAAGGAAAAATAAAAATTTACGCATATAAGCTCTATTATACACTTTACAGTACACGGTCGTGAATTTGCAATATGTAAATATGTATTCTAGGAGTGCCGCATTTATTTAATAAATTTCCTAGAAGAAATTGTATAGCCTATTTTATAGTTTTGCTGTACTTGAAAACCAAATTTGTAGTGAATAGTCCCAAAGTTAATTGTACCAGTGAAGGTTTGTTGATAAAAATTAAGCATAATTTTTTTGATAGGATTGGCTTTAATGTAAGTAACCATTATACAATAACTTTAATTTCATTATGCTACTTTTTTTGTGACAAATCGCATTAAAGAGTAAATACCATGGAAAGATAATTAATGGCAAAATAGTTTTTTACTTGCTTGACGTAAATGTGTAGAAAGTGGCAAGTAATTATAATTAAAGTACCATCAACACGTTTTTATCTATATATGTAACTATTCTAGATGTACGTAAAATCGTTACTGCATTACTCTAAATGAAAATCGTGTAGAAAATATACTACAAAATGCATGTATTGTACAATCATATCATAAAAGAAAATTATAAAAAAATGTCGAAGCTTCCTTTGAAAATGAGCATAGTATTTCATATTGCTAAAAAAACAAGCGTAATAAATGTAGAATGTCAATAAAAAAATAACTTCTCACCTGACACAATCTTACAGCAAAAACTTTATTTACCAGCTAATCTGGCCTAAAAAATTGCTCATGCTTATCATGTTCTAGCACCTTAATACACTGATTTGTTGTCATTCCTACTACACGGCCTGAATTTAATATTTTTAACTGACGACACCCACCCATTTTCTGCAAAAACAGAAACAAGCTGTATGGCCAAAATTTGGGTGATATCATTGGCGACATTTTCTAACTTCAATAAAATAAATATTCTTCTATCCACTTGTTAATCAGTGATCATTGTGAACCTGTAGCTGTGTGACCTAATAGAAAAAAAAAGCGAATGATGAGTAAAAGGGCATATGGCATAGCAGACGCCGCACGCAATTTCTGATCGAAGAATCGTAAAACGCTTCCCTACTCCCTCTACCGTAGAATGGAAATACCGAAATAACGAAACATCGCACTCGAGCACAAAATAGCTCTCTTTAGTCAAAGATGTCCCCACTATGTAGTTTTTTAAGGTTATTCTAGCAAGCTTATTCTAAATGCATAATGCATATGCATTGATGTGAATTAACGCGAATTTTACTATTATTATTTATTACAAACTAACTTCTGTTAATAGTGGTAATTAATGATTAGTTTCCAATTTTTATGAGTAAGCAAGCGGAAAAGGCTACATAATAGAATAACAAAGCGCGTTGCGTTGAAAAATTTTAGCTGAGCAAGTAAGTAGCTCCAGCAACTGCAACAGTACTAGCAGCGCCACCTTCTAAAATACTGTAGAACTATTTGGATGTTTCGGCGCTAGCTTTCTTTACTGGGTAGATGTCTGCTGCTTGCTCAAGCTGATTTATTAGGAAAGGAGGAAGAAGGAATCGGATCTCACTCACGGAAGTCTCATAGCTGCCGGTAAAATTGTAATTTCACTGAACCTCTTCTTACCTACAAACAGCTAAGCCATATATTTGGAAGGTGTTATTCAAGTTACTCTAAAATTGAGCAACATCTTTGCCGCGGATGGATCTTTAAGCATTAAGTTGATTTTGTAGTGTTTTATAAGGAAAGTGAAAGAAGTTAAATATATTTAAAATATCTAACAATAAGTAGCTGCTGATTATTTTTTTACTTGATTGATCCGCATCCGGAAGAGAATTTTAATTTTTTGGACGGGAGGAAGCGACGACTTTTGTTGTGACAGATAAATTTGTGATCTGGAGTTTTAAGGTAAGCTTTTGGTGTTTGTTATTTTATTGCATTTTTCTATGGTAACTTGGTAACTAATATTAAATTGGATTGTTAAAATGAATTATGTAGTTTATTTATTAACTATTTATTTTTTCGTGTGTGTTGTAGTGATTTACGAACGAGCTAGTGGAAAAGGATAGGAAGGAAAGGAACTCAAACAGAAGTTGAGAGAAACGGGAAAGTAGTCTTCAGCTTTGACAGTAGTTGCTGATATTAAATCATGAATAAGAGCGGAGTTTCGTCTTCATCTGGTGATGGGAATAAAGTCTGTCCCTATGATAAATCCCACTTGGTTCGGTAAGTCAAAAAGAAGTCAAAACTTATGCATCATGCATCGCCAGATAATTTGACATTCTTCTCATTATACTGGAAAAACAGAGTCGAATTTTATTTTACAGATTATTTTTTTATTGCAATTTAGGGAAAGCCGCTACCTGATTCATCTGAATAAGTGCTATGCTCAGCATGTTGTCCAGCAAAAGAAACGGGGTCAACCTCCGTTGTTCTCAATATGTCGATACGAGGATAGCCACCACGTATTGACATCAGACTTGGAGGAGCATGAGAAAAATTGTACAGTTAGAACCTGGGATTTCAAAGTGTAATGTAGTATATTGAAAGATTAATTTTTTTGGACTAAATAAAGTCGCCAGGCAGTGGCTACCGACTACTAAAGCATTACGAGCAGAGCTTATGTATTTTCAGTGGCATTTCAAAATAGTTGCAAAATTTTCAAAATGAATCTCTCATAATACTGCAAAAATTTAGTATCTCGGTGGTAGCTGTTAGTTCGATTTCGTTAACTTAACCATCATCATCAAGCAAATCCATCGTAAGAGTGAAGATGCAAATTATCAGCTATTTGCTAAATATTGGCGTATCTGTGGACGGGCTTGGATGGGGACTGAAGCGTATAGCATTCAATAAATGGGTGGTGATGATGTTAGAAGATGCTGGTAATTGCTTGACATCCAGCACTTATCCCCTCGTAATAAACAATATTTTAAAGAGCAATGAACCAATCGCGATCAGGAGCTTCGTAAAAGGAGCTTTCTGTTGCATAAAATTAAAATATCAAACTGAGAGATCTACAAGTGGGAATCGTGTGATAATAAAAGTTGCCAGTTTTTTTCTAGAGAAGGAACGAAACCGAGAAAAACTTTGAAGCCGCATGTTTTAGGCCGTAGCAAAGGAACAAGGCAGGGAACGGAGACGATGAAGAAATATAACAATTACGGGGATGATAATGATAGAAGGTTTTACAAGAAAGAACAATGGGTGCCTGGAGGGAAATATTTGAAATTTGTGTGGTTTGCCTGCTGGCAATCTCAAAAGATGCTCTTGTGGGTGGCGAAAATGACTTCATTTTCAAATGGATTAAAAAACAGTGATTGTTGATGATGGTTACACTTACACTAGTGATCTTCACACAACAATGCCTTTACCGACGCCGCTAATGTTCCATCATCTCACCTTTAATTTTTCATTTTCCCCTCCTCTCGTCTCTCTCATAATCGAGGCTGTGAACAAAAAACACTAATTTCCTTTTCGCTGTTCGTGCATGTGGTCTGAACATTTATGAGTGATGACGGCAGCTTATTATTAAATACACCTCTGACTCTGTATAGTACACTAAAAGTCAACTAAAATGCATTATTGTGGGAAACAATGGCACTCTTTGTCGCCGTCTCCTCTTTAATCATACTGAAACTTCTTCCATTTGCATCCTCTTTTCTTGTTATAAATTTCATATCAATATCAACATACACTTCTCCTCTTTCGTCTTTGACGCTTTACGAGCTAACGATCATGTTTGATCGTTCACGATTGCCAGCCGTCACGACCATCGAGTAATCACACACCGAATTGCTGCTCCTGCTCAGCTCATACAAAATGTCCTATTTAAGTAGTTCCCTCTGCCTCCCTACCCTTAGCGGAAATGAATAAATGCACTTAATTTTACCGTTCCAGATAATTCCGCTCATAACTAATGCCCAAATGAAAATGTTTACGATGATGTCTTTTTTTCCCGCACTACCCCCGCCAACTTCACCGCCGCTGTCCCATTCGCCGTGTCAGCAATTAGAGAATGGGATAGGAGATTGGGAAAATCTTCTTGAATTTATTTTTTTAGCCTTTCTTTTTATCTGCACTTTCTTTTTATCTGCCCAGGTGTACGCTCCCTGTGACACCATTTAATATATTTTTGAATTCCCATTACACAACACAACAGAATTTGAAATTAGCCATAAGCGACAAAATTGGCAGAGTCATTTATTTTTAATTCTAGAGAGGTGTAATCATCACACCAAGCTACCTACAAAAGGGATTTCTTTGCCAGCGAAATCTAAATAATATTATATATGCAGCTCGATTACGCTAATGATATGTGCTTCCGGATTACAATAAATTTTATTTTTTAAATAGCCTCCTCATATCTATTCTTATAATAATATGATACATAATTTCCGACTGAAATAGTCGTTTAAACTTTATTCACTTTATCTATAATTGGTTATGTTGCAACTTTTTATTTCGAGCTGCTTGTTTAGCAGCCGTATAAGGTTTACGAGGCTAAATATTTGTCAAAAAATGTAATACTAAAGTCTTTTGGGAATGCCTTGAAAGTATTGAATCTTGAATCCATTTAGTAATTTCGAAGCCAATTTCTGGCCTGAAATTCTCCAAAAGAAGTCCAGTGATTATGATAATAATGTAAAGAACTCCACTTTTTTAAATCATCCCAAAGTGTCATTGTAATATTTAAGTGCTCAGGCGATGTCTTCTGAGCATCTGTGAATTAAAAAAAAATCATTATTTTGCCACTGCTATAAACAATACATCCAATTTTCCTCATTTATCCACATCCAACCGTACATAATTGTTTGCTGACGGTTACACTCCACTCCAAGTCTCTCTGGCTATTTTCTAGTACGTCACGGAGGAAAAAGCTAATGTGGGACAGTAAGAAGTAGTTATAAGTAATTTACGAGTTCTAAAATGGCCATTTGCGTTTTCATTTTTTCGAGGTAATGAGAGATATTATCAGAGAGCTCCTTCATTCCTACTTCCTACATATTAACTTGGGCATTGTGGACCACACAATGTGCAGCAATTAAAACAATGAGTATTAAAAAAATATATATAAATTGGGATGGAAACAGCAGCCCGCCAAGGTGGACTATTACTTATCCGCAAAATTTCTAGCCACACGGCTTTTTAAAACCCTTGAAAAAGTGGAAACAGAATTTTTTCTAGCATGTCAATATCCTATTAATTATTCTCCTTTTAGTGGCCATTTGATCTGGGAGCTGCTCCAAGTGTTCTGTAGCTTTTCAAGACGCTGCTCACTTGTAGATTTTTATAGTCGAAAGTTTCCCTTCTAAAATTTTATCTACGTTCTACATGCTAATGCGGCCAAAATCACTCAAAAAAATCTTGGAGATCTGTGTGCGGCATAAAGCACTTGTCAAAATATTTACGATTTCATAGTCCGTTGCATTTCAAATAAAACTTGTAGTGCGAGCACGATTTCATAGTCCGTAGCATTTCAAATAAAACTTGTAGTGCGAGCTGCGTGGCAGTTAAGTGCTACAAAATAGCTATATAAAGCCACCTAGGCGTCACTCCTATAGCTACACACATTTACTTTTATATTACCCCGGCTTACAATCGGTGTGGCCCAATGTTCATGACACTCCTCCTGATAACTGAAAAAAAAATAAAATTGAGAGCGCGTACAACCTCCTGTTTTACTTTTTTTATAGTTCACCTTTTTTCTCATTTTTTTCAGCTTCAAGTACTTATTACTTTTGGCCGTAGAACAAAGCGGACGCAATATCTACTTCCCCTTTTTCCACCTCAAGCCAATGATTAGCGTACACTCACTAATCTGGAAAATAGATTAACGATAATGATCATTAATGTCAAAATTACATAGCGACGTTGTGTCTTACAGAAATTTCCGGTGCATAATTTAAACCGTCTCATTACAAAATCTGTTTTCATTTATAGTTTAGCCAAACTCAATTCCCATTTTTTATTATATTTTATTAAATTAGCTCAGGAAAAATCCTCAATTATGGACTAAAATGTGATGAGTTCATATTTTTTTACACAATGCAAAATACTAGGCTTACAAGAAGAAAATAAATGTTGAGTTCATTTTCAATTCTTATGCTACACGATGTGATGACATTTCACGTATGCTGGTGAGGAATAAAGCTAAATCTGGGGATGTGGACGGGCAATGTAGAGTTTTGCTTTTGACAGAAGGATTTTTTCCCCTTTATTGTACTTTGTTGAGTAAGTAATACACTCGCAATAATAATAGCGGCGGCGGGTACGAGCGACAATTTTTCAAGGCATTAGAATAATACTCAATAATGATATTTAATGAAGTCGTTGCCTTTTTGTGTTCTCTCCTATGGAGTTCATTGTCAAAGGGAAGGTAATAGGGCATAGTGAGAGCCAAATATAAAGTGTCCTTTTTGTTGACGCACTCGACAACAAAGGACGGGAAAAGTGGAGATCACAATATAATGGTTTTACCTTTTGTTGTGGACTGGTACAGGTCAGAAGAGGCTGTAAATGATACTCTGGTGATAATGACTACACAAAAAATATATATTTTGTTCCTTGACATCATCATTTAACAACTCCTGACAGAGCCAATTCTGCATGAGCACCTGAAAGTAATAAATAACAACTCCTAAGAGAATATGAAATGGTAAAACGAATTCTAAATAGGTGATGAAGAGGCTGGAAGAGAGTCCTTTTTTTTTAAAAAAAAAAAGTTAGCTTGTCATGAATAGATTGAGTAACTAATCGTAAGTCACAGTCGTTTCCGAGGGCCCATTTTGCTCTTTTGGGAAGAGGAGAGAGCTGTGGTATGCTCGGCGTAAAAAAAAGGTTGAAGGATGTAATTCCTTTGAGTGCCATCACCAGCCCTTACCGTGAACAAGAGTACCCAAAAAAGTAAGTATATTAAACCGTGGAGAGCTTTAGCTATAACCATGGCAAACAGTTTTCCTCAATAAAATGGTGTGCGAGCGGAGTATAAAACTGAGCCACAGAAGTTTCGCTCTCCAGCAAGGTAATCAGCCACAAGAGGAACAATAAAGACTTGAGGCGTGCCAAACTAGGTTTGGAGGTTGGTTTTTGTTATCGACAGATGGAATAAAGTAAATGCGGTAGGCCTTTTCCCGGAGGTCAAGTAAGCTCAGACAGCGAAGGGAGGGAGAAAAGAAGAGTGAAAAAAAGAAGAAAATTAACTGTCATGCCTTTGTGCGTATCTCAAGTGAGGTTCTTTTTTTCCAACATTAATCTATTAACCATGACGATTCAGATGTAGCGCAGGGAAAATTCATTGAACAAGCGTACACACACATACTATATAATATACACTCCAGCCTTCAGTGCCTTCATCACAACTTCTATTGCCGGAGATCATAATCACAGACAAAAAAAGGAGCTGTACAATGGTGTTGTCGAAAGATGGAGTTCAGCATAATGAGTTAAGACTTCGTTGAGAGTTTTGTTTGGCAACCTCTAAAGTGAAAGTCATAAAGGCATGTGTAGTTTGGAAGGATCCACTTAAAAAAGTGTAGCAGTTAATTTGGACCGTGTTAAAATGCGGAGCTGTGAGCTATACGGCATTGTGCTCCACTAAATTATTACCTTTGCAATATACCTATGAACAGAGAGAGAGAGCATGGAGAGGCTGTCCGGAGGTTTTTTTTTGTTTCGCAGTTTTCAGTTTTCGGCTGGATGCGGTATTCGGTAAAGTTTCCATTGTGCTGGGGATTGCATTGACTCAGGACAAAATGGAAAACGGTGTATACGTGCCATTCCACGCACCCGTTCCCATACGATCACCGCCTATGCCGTAAATAATGCAGATGAATAATGTAAATTCGAGGCATGCCTCAGTAATCCTATATTTCCTAGAATAAAAAAACATTTTATGAGCTGTAATATGCATAGGAAAAGTCCCCAGGAGCAGAAAGCATTCTTGGCATTTACCGAAAATAAAGACTTTATCGTATTCCAGTTGCAGCTCTAAAAAAAGCTTTATGCTACTCGTGATGCTTCAATTTTCAGAAAAATATAAGAAAGCGTTATAAGCATTTGCTGCTGCTGAACAGGCTGTTAACTAAAACCTCATATTCTGGAGAAGGGTACACGGATACTGAAAATTTACAAAGTACAGTTTTCTCCAGAAAACAATTCGTTCAAGTTTATAACTGTTTAAGCAAGGAAACTTTGAGGGAGAAAAAAAACCGATGATGGAGGCAATGCTAAAGGGTTTTTTTTAACCTAGGAGACAGACTGACTAAATAAGTCTTGCGATTGGTTTTTCTTCCATTTTAGTGGTCTTCGGTGCACTACATATCATAATTTAGATAAACTCACTGCTTAATGTATAATTGTCGTTTTTATAAACTGCTTTACTCCGTCGAAAATAATTAAAATGACAATATTAGCCATTAACTGGTTTGCAGTAGCTATTAAGCGCATAACTAAATCCAGGTGTTGTCCAAACTTCAAATATTCACTGCGGCCTCTTTCAAGAGTGCGGGTGCTAAAGTGACTGATAATAAATGATGACGCGAGGGCGGGAAATTTAAAAGCGCTGCAATCAATCCTACTTATACCTACAACGGCGACATTTTCTAGGTGGGTGACTATAGTTATAACACGCAACTAATATTTTTGTGAAGTAATTTAATGCTGGCGTTGTTAATGTTTAAAGTCAAATGGGTTAAATTAATAATAGCGAGAACTTTTGAAAGAAAATTGTCGTATTATTCATTAGCATGATTTTCTTATTAGACTGCTTACGTATCTTACTTTCACGTCAAGAAAAAGGTAGCCCCAATTATTATTTTTACTTGACTCCTATAAAAAAAATTGAGCGATTAATAAGCGGCAGGTATTTTTATACTCACACCGTCGCCATACTAAACTTGTAAATCGACTAGGTTTGCAAATAAAAGTATCAGCAAGCTAGTTAGAGGAAGAAAGCAAAATTAGCTTTGCATTCAAGTCTATGCTCATTTATTCCTAGGCATAGAATATAAAACAATAATTTGATATTTAATTACTAGTTTTGAAATCCTTGAGCATATGATTACCGATTCATTGATTTCTACGATAACAATCGGAGACTGCGCATGAACTCTTCTGTGGCAAGTAATGTAATTTTGCGGTGCTTCTGAATGCCCCTTTTATTAAAATGCGTTTACAAATGCCCTGCATTGCAACTGTAGAATTTATAAATACTTTCTAAACTTCAAAATTTATTTACTGGTTTAGGGGGTAAAAATAAACAAGGCACTCACACCTTATTGTTGGCTTATCAATTTTTATAATATTTGCAAGTCAGCTTGCGCTAGCTTTCATCATATTAAAAATGTGTGTTGCATTTCCAGTAGTAAGTTTAATAACAAGGTATTTTATTTACAATAAAATTGCTGTAAGTTAATTTTTGTTTTAATGTTTAGCCCGGTTTCATTTAAAAAAATTATTGACATAATATATATGTGTAGTCACTGTCAAAATAAATGTGTAACGATGGATCCATTGGTGAAACTTTAATGAATTTATTAAGAGGCTGGATACTTTATTAATAATTTACTACACCTACCTCCCTTCATGTTAGGAGAATCTGTAATTGGAGTGGCTTGACAGTTTTCTCCCTTTTACACTAGTGAAAAGAAAATGGTTACAATTTTGTTACTAAGGAAAACTCGGAAATTTGCCAATGAAATATGGAAGAGTTCGAGTGTCCCGATATAAATCACGAAACTATTGCATTCTTCAATATTTCTTGCAATGAGCAGAAAGCAAAATGCTATCCATCTCTATTCACTGTAAGCGTAAATATGATCATTCCTCTGAAAAGCTGGTATTGCATGGGGCAATGTAATACACCTACTGCATAATGACTTTTCAGGTGAAATTTGATTCATTTTCATCCCTCTGGTCGGCTCACGTCATTGTGTTAATTTAGACATTTATACATGTTCGTGTCCTTTTTCCGACGCAATTATTTTGCTAGTCGCCCAACCAGTGCTCGTTGGGCTCACGGCCTCATAGCCTCTTTGTGGGGGACGTATTTATTTCCTCGATAGTCTCATTTAACCTTTCTGTAGAAAAGGCAGTGTAATAATAATGGCTTGGTGAAACTCAGCTCGTGCTGTATTACAGAGTTTATGTAGAGAGCTATAAAATTAGAATTGAAAAATATATCCTCTGCCTGGAGAAAGTACTAGGCGTACAGTTTTCAGAAATTTTCTTAATGGCGAGGCAATCTAATGGTGCGACGTTTCTCCGAAGGTGCATAATTATCTTTGTCAATTTTCAGTAGTAATAAAATTTTTCACGCAAATGACCCACGTGACTCAGAAAGTAATAGCAACGTAATGATTTGTTCACATCAATAGCAATTCAAAAGAAACAGGTTTGAGTAGATGACTTTTTTTTGTGTGGAGGGAGGAATGAATAAGTAAAGCAAAGGCAGTGTGCACATAAAAGTATGCATTTATTTGGAATCATTCATCAAACACCATAGTACCATCCAACTATCATAATAACATAAAGCCCCATGCTTAATTTTTTTTTTCATAGGAGGATGCGGCCACCCAAGGAACGGGAAATGTGGGCCACCCAAACTCATTCGGGAATGACGAATACACTAAATAGACGCTAATGAGCCTGGCTGAGACTGATAACAACTGAAAAAGGACTGAATTGAACCGCTCTCTGCTCCTTTCTTAAACCATTCATGCTTTCGTAAATGACTGGTGGTGTGGTGATGATGATAATGATAGCGATTACGGCAGTTCTAATGTACATCTGTGCAATTCGCTGTAATAGAAGAGTGGCTTACCACTTATGTACCTCTCTTTTCACCAACTCCGCTCTCAGCGATAATGATGCACTGTGTAGGACTCCGTAACCGAGGGATATAGAGATGCTCTATACGTGCACATGAAAGGAATCTCTGTTGTAATGCGCTTTTTTTGTGTACGGAAGCACAGCCTCCATTTTTTATCATTAAGTTGGCGAAAAGAGAATTAGTGACAAGCTATTCTTAAACCCTTTTTTTCCATTTTCAAGAAATTGTGTTTTTGATGTTTGATTACGCCGGAAAACTTATTAAATGACAATATATACTCTGAAAAGCTATTATTTAGGATGTGCAATGAGAAAAATTTCATATCCCAGAGAACACCATCGAAGAATAAAAATGTGTAAATCTCTGCAGAAAAAATCTTGGGCTGCCAATGATGGGACACGTTGCGAGAAGCATCATTTATAAAGTCCTATTTTCAGCCCGTGTCTACAGCCTCCCATTGTAGCAGCAAAATAAAGCAATTTTTTATAAAACAAATTTAAAAAGTCGTAAAGATTTTGTAGCTCCCATAAAACGAAATTAAAGCTTTGCTCGTGCTTTACCTCACGAAAGTCAAAGTTTAAATTTTTTTGGGGAAAAAATAAGCGACTTGTAAATTTAACTGCCTTTTTGATCGTCTCTTCACCTATTGAAGGAATGGTATTTGCTTTACAGCATATTGGTGATTGCTCTGTTGACAGATACAAGACGTTTTTTGATAAGCAAAAAAGAAAAGCACATAATTTCGCAAGTGAAGTATACTAAAAAGCGAACAAAGTAAGACAAAAGAGCGATTTAAAAGGCTTCTGCAAAACTAGTAGAAAGCTAATGTCAACAATGAAACTACGTGAATGAGTTACTTGGAAAGCTGTTGGCTGAAGGGAAAATATTTTAAATGACGGTTCGTGGATTTTAAGTGGTGTAATTTGTTCCCTTATCTAAAAAAGTATCGAGGTTTTTAATGCTGGATTTTCCTCTTAAATGTGAAATAAAACGAAACCTTTTTGCAATTTTTTGTAGACACAATTAATCGTCATCTTGAGATCTAGTGTGCATTAGTATGACAGTAGAGCCAAGCTTTTTTTGTTAAAATTTTGTCTCTGGTCTGGGATGTTACTGCTGTCTTCTCACAAGTTGGTTAAAAAACTGACTTTTCTGGTGCTACGCTATTTTCCTCTGGTTGCAATTTTGTGAGTTAGAAGTAAACCAGAAGTAAAACAAAGTTTGGAAACTTTAGGGGAAATGGCAAACTTCAAAGTGCTCTTTCCAAGTCTGAAATGCGCTGTTTGAAATGGTCCGATGATGTGCCATGAACGGGAGGGTACAATGATCGCTATAGACTGGGCCAAAATCAAGCACAATACATTTCATATAAATGACCTTTGTCATGTGCTCGCGCTCATAACTCAATAACCACAAACGGATCATTACACCCGACCCGCAGTAAGCAGTTTTCGAGAGCTACACACTGATAAATGAATAGTGGTTTCCGTTTGACTGGAAGCTTTTTTCCTGTCGCAAGTCTTTTGCTATATCCATTCAATAACTATGTCCGTGTAATATTAAGAGTAAACTTCGCTGCAGGAAGTTTTGTTCGCAGACGGGCAGGCGGTGTCATTTGAAATTAATTTTTGGATGAGCTGAACATATCTAGTGCAATTTTGAGTATCACACACGAGTAAACTTTGCTGCAGGAAGTTTTGTTCGCAGACGGGCAGGCGGTGTCATTTGAAATTAATTTTTGGATGAGCTGAACATATCTAGTGCAATTTTGAGTATCACACACGGGCGGGACGAGTTGGTAGCTGAGACAATACCTTATGAATTTTGATGACCCAGTAGAAACATCAGACACTAATGAATTCACTCGCTACTTTCAATTTTAGAATGTAGTGGGTTTGACCCGAGCATGGCTTAGATTGTTTTAAGCATGAATTAAAAATATAATTAATTAATTCATTTTATTGCGAAATCATGTAACGAGCAAATTGCCATTTCCAAAATGCGCTTTTGATATTTCTTTCGTAAAATCCTGTTCTGCAGCAAATTCGTGGAGGGTCATTCTCCTTTTTCTTTTGATAATTTTCATTTATAAATAAAAGTGATAAGGAGGAAGTTTGACCGGAATGGAAACTGAGAAACATTTTCGGAGAGCAATTTATTGAAAATACAGCCGAAAATCTGATAATAAGTATATATTTATTCTAGCACGCTGCAATTATTCACCATCGATTTCAGTCATGCCATATTTGTTTAACTTTTCCACAATCTCAAGTCGTTTTTAGGTTTTAAAATGTCTGTGTTGCTAAAATGTGTTTTGGATGGAGATATCGACATGTTGACTTTGCCTATATTTCGCTAACTCCCAGTCGCCAAAATTTGCTTTAAAGTAGCTCATTACTATTCCAGATATTTTAACTAGCGTGGTGGCTGGCGACTGTGGGACATTATCTGTCAGCAATTATAATTACACTTGTTAAGGCGCCCGCTAAATTTTTAAGCTGACAGCAGTTGTCATTGGCGAAATGTCTCATTGATAGCTGGCGCTGGCGGCCGGCTGCTATTCATTCTGGTATTGATTTTTAAGTTTCTACTTTCTAAAGGAGGCAAAGGAGAAAGCCGAATTTATTCGTGGAGCTGGCGGCCGGCTGCTATTCATTCTGGTATTGATTTTTAAGTTTCTACTTTCTAAAGGAGGCAAAGGAGAAAGCCGAATTTTTTCGTGGGCTTACAAAGATCTAGCTAGTGCAGTACAAAACGAATCGAATTATTGGTGAATAGTGGTGCTATTTCTTCTCATAAAGCAAATAAGCTTCCCCGTATTAACTGAATTTTCAAAATGATGCATAAAATCAACCAACCTCTATAATATATAACAACTTTTTCTTTGAAATGACTTTATGAAATGCTTCCTCCAGTTAGTTCTAGAACAAATTCAGAAATACCAATTTCAATTTTGGCGGTTTTCAAAATGGCAATAGGTCCTTCTATCATAATTTGTTAAATAATGCCCCAAAATGTCAAACNCAAAATGGCAATAGGTCCTTCTATCATAATTTGTTAAATAATGCGCCAAAATGTCAAACTATTCATTACAAAATGTGTAATTCTCAACTGGAGTTTGCAGAATGAAGGCATATCTAAACTTTAGACTTGGATTTCTTAAGAATTTACTTTATTTAGAGGTAACTTTTGGTAGGTTTGTAGTCATTGAATGGCACTCGTGAATTTCAACGAGTGGTAAACTCACGCACCTAAACACATTCTCGTGGACATTTAAAGTAAAAATTAAATAATTTTACTTTTCCAATATTTTTTATTTAGAGGTAGCAATTTTATCTATTGGAATTACAAGCACAAGTACATTGCTAGTGTAACATTGGCATAGGGAGATTCGTGTTATTGCACTTTACTAGTGCTGCTAACTTATCTTAAGGTATTTTTCTGTACTTCATCAACTAACTTTTCAAAATGCTATTTCTATAGCAATGCACAAATAGATTTGATCAAGATTTTAGTTGCTTAGGCAGGGCTGCAAAGCAATTTAGTTAAGAGATGTGCGGCAGTCTTTACCTATTCCATCTTTGGGAAATCACACCTCATAAAATTGCCAACTTCTCAGAAGGACAAGGCGAAGGCTCAGGTTCTAATGAGACCACCTAGTAAACCATCCACTCCCTGAAATCTGCGTAGGCATACATACATACTAGTGAAGTGCATATTATTGCTGTCAGAGGTCTTTAGTCTACGTGCCATTACCCACTCTCATATTATTACACATTATAAGACTAGGCTAAAAACATCAGACGAAAAATGTGACTAACGATAAGCTACTATTGGAAAACACAAAAAATGCAATATGCGGGAATCCAATCCACTCCACCTCAGTACCCGTTACCTCCCTTCATGAATTCAAGGCGTTTTAACACATAAATTTGAACTGTACTAATTAATTAAAAATTATAAATTGATAGCGTACAGTTGACTGGTACATTGCATCCTTCCGGATATCCATATACATGCGTGCCATATATGTCTGATTGTCAACTTTTTCCATTCTTTGTCAACTTGACAAAAATATTGATTACATTAGGGCATCCATAAACTGCAGAAACTCAATAACATTTGCGAATTTACTAATTAGGTATTTAAACTTGGCTCAACATTAAATAAGTTTGCTTTTGGCTAGGTCGTGGAGAGAAGTCAAATAGCTTCCTCTTGACACTCACTATATATACACTTTTGTATCTGACTTTGGCTTTCCATACTTGCACACATATCGGATTTTTAGGTACAGGAATAATATTAGCAAAAGGCAAAATTTTTACTCGCAAAGAGATATCCCAGAGTATCGTGGCGTGCTGAGAGCGGAGCTATCCTCACATCATTGATCCATCCTTTTTTTCAGTTGTACGAAAATAGATAGATTTTTAAGCGTTTTATGTTGTGCAAGTTAAGTGCAGAGCATTGAGCTTATTTTCCCCCTTTTATATATATCGTGTGAATGGGAGAGCAGTGTGGAAGAAAGAAATGGAAAGTCACGGAAAACAAGCGTGAAGTCAGATCTAGATGAGCAATTGAATGGAGTGTAGTGTCAGTTTGCATTGAAATCAACAGAAAAAAAAGCAGAGCTTGTTGTTGAGAGGAGCGGAGCGAGGTTTCCCACTTGAGCTGGCTGCGAGTGAGTGAATCCTTTTAACAATCCGGAGAGCTGGTCTTGAGACTAGTGTAAATACGGTTTCTTTACGTAATACACACACGTAGCAGAGAGTGCAAGGAAGGAGAGCTGGCCAATGTGGTAATTTGGCTCCGCCTGTCTACCTTGAAGGCGGCCCATCTGCGCCAATTGACCTGTCAAACATGCCAACATCCCCTACTGGTTGAGTCATTGCTGAACAATTCAAGTGACTCGCTTCTCTGATTCTCTTCTATGTGCTAGGATTGTTACTGACTCCTTTGCTGCTACATAATGTTGTTGTCTGCCAGCCCCGCAGGTTAGTTCAGTGGAGAACGCCGACCAGCTTGCACGAAGCCTCTTTTCTTCGTGTGCTCGTGCGGCACAAGTTTCTTATTTCTTGGTTTCGTCTTTCCTCGTCGAAAAGGAGCAAAACGGGGCAGATGTTGTCCTCTCTCTGCAATAAGACTAAAAATGCAATATAAACTGTCACAAAATATGGGCAAAGTTAAATGCTTCTAAAAGGATTTGCTTTTTTCATAAGAAAACACTTCTCGATATGATATGGGAGGATGCATACGGGTATGTTGCTACGTTAAGAGCTGTCCCGTAAAGGTAAAAGAAACGAGAAACAGCAGAGGAAACATTACATATTCAAGGAGGTATAGAGTAGTACCAATTATGACGAGTTAATTGATCTATTATTATTGGCTTGCCGATATGAATCTCCCCCTTTTCTAATCAATTCAGAACATAGTTAGTACTTATTAAGTAGAGACTTGTACAGGAACTCGGAGTATATTTTTTTAAAAAAAAAGGTTCGACCCTTACTGCAAAGCTACATAGCTAACCCTCAGCCTTCTTTTAGCTTTCCGATCCATTCAAACTAGAATTGCTTGAATTGAGCGAGAACTGAGAAGAGACCGTTTCGTTTTTTTTGTACAAACGAGCTACAGGAAGAAAGCACATTTGGCAATAACAAGAACTGGGCATACGCGTTTTTCCACACGGGTATATTGTATTTTTCAGTGGCAGCTTTATGGAAACTAGAAAAAGCATTTCGGTGTTGTGTGCCGTGCCATGTATGCTCCTATTTCATTATAAATTTATCTCGAACCCGAGTGTAGGCGTATTTTTCCTGATATTGTTACAGGAGAGTTTTTTATTATTTGCGGAAGCTCAACCTTACACTCAATAATATTTGGTTGCGTTCAACCAGCCACATTTTTACGTGTTCTGATGTGTACGGAGTTGGAAAGGTTTTCCTACGCAATGCAAAATGTAACCTCCGCAGCAACCAGACTTTAGTCAGAAAAATGTATCACTTTTGGGAGGAGGCCTGCTCGTTTTGTCCGCAGTCTTTTCAACGCTCTCATAACTAATTAAACGATACACCCCTTCGCAATACTCCCATATGTACTAGCTGCATCGAAAATGATAGAAAAAAAATCCGATTTTCTTAAGTAAACACTACTGTCTCGGTCTCTCCCGAATAGTTACATCCATGGCTTGTTAGTGCGGCGGCTATTGATCGCTTAATAAATTGAAGTCGCCAACAAACAAATTTATTTTTACCTAGGGGCTGTCATATTAAACAAGAGTTGCAAAAATCCCTAAAAAAAATTGTCCTACTCCATTTACATTCATTTGTTGCACTTTAATTTTTTTAAAAAAAAATACTACAACCGGCAGAATTTTCTCTCACTCACTCCCTAAATAAAACCCGGAAAATTACACTAACGGCCCGACCGGGCGGACAAACAAAATCGATGCTAATCTAGATTCATATGTCAGTAATTTTGTAATATGTAAATGTGATACGAGAAAAGAGCAAGGAAGGAATCAACCCCAACAAGCAAAAATGCAAGGGAGACTGTTTTCGCGGCGCTCATGCATTTATTACACACTTGTAATAGTAAAAATAGGTAGGTGCATGTGTACATGATATACGTGAAATTAAGTAAGAAGGAAAAGGAAAAACAGTTTAACAAGAAAGAGAGGGTATTGTGGAAAGTCAGAAGCAGGCAGAGAAGGAGCACAATTACAAAGCTCACAATCACAAGTCAGCTCACCGACGAGCGCCGCTGCCAGGAGTGTTTTTCTTGAATCCCTCTTCACTCCACTCTCACGTAGAGTAGAAATTAGTTAACTTTATGTAGTAGTAGTAACATTTAATAAGAAAGGATGGAGGGATAGCAGCCGAGAAGAGAAAAAAAATATATATATAACATGCAGCTTAACACATTAGTTGACTTCTAAAAGTCTTTATGAAAAAAAAATTACACGTCGGCTTCTTTTGAGAAATAACGAGTATTATTCTACTGTGTTCTCCTAGTGTGGTTGTGGTTGGATTTCTTTGTATGTGAGTGCAGCTCAACACATTTTTTTTTCTTTCCTTCTACTTTACCTGTGTATTATGTGTGAGAAAAGGAGAGGCGTACGATTTACATTTATTGCACCGACAATCACTTCTCTCCGCTGATGTTCCCTCTTCTCCTCCTGCATACATTTCATAACAAGTTTCCACTCCGGGCGCAGAATGAAATTGCAAGTTGAGCGAGAGAATGAGCTCTGCGTACGGCGTTAAAAAAGGAGACAGCAGAACGGGGAAAAAAGAGTAATACAAAATAGAGAGAAAAAAAACAATTTTAAAATTTTTTTTAGCTTCCATTCCTCCCCATGTTATTTCGGAGCTGACTTGTCTTCAACGTTTTCCCCTTCTTTTCCTCGGGATTAATCATAATCAACAACATCATTACCTCACCAGAAATCTTCACACATTCCTCTTCTATTTACTATTCAGCTAAAAGAGAAGTGAGTGAGAAGAAGAAGAAGAAGAAAACGAAGAAAACGAAGAAGAGGAGAGCGGCGGCGGTGGCTCCTCTTTTTTTCAATGATAAACCATTGCTGACACCTCAGAAGAGGATTTGGGAAGGAGAAGGGCACACCAATGACTGCATGTGTAAGTGGATCATCATCCCTCCCACTTTGACTCATTTATTCCTCAGTTCATTTCGATTGCGCTCGTCGGTTTTTTCACTTTTCGGCCTGAATGCTGATTAAGTAGGTGTAATACAACGTATTAGTCGGCCCTTGTCGGCATTGTCGGTACGACTTATTTCCATTGCCAAGGAGGGCTCTCCACTTCACTTATCTTATGATGATCACTGACTCCTTCCCCGCAATATCTTTTTTTTTACAAATATAATCTTACCAGGAATAAGTGGTACCTGGCTGTAATGTAAGTACCTATCCCAACCCATTGTTTCGGAGTATACCTTGATCAAAGAGCCTGGTTTAATACACTCAAGTGAACCCAACAACATCATCACAACACTCTCTCGCTCTCCCTCCGCCAACGTGAACTTCGCACAGTGAGTAAAATCCGTGTGTGTGTGGATAAGTGTTCTGTCGTTTACCAACATCAGAGGCTAATTTGTCTGAAGCCCTTTCAGCAATTGGCACTGATGGTTTTTTTACACATATTTTTAGAAACAGTGCCGCTTCTCTCTTCACTCTCATTATTCCTAATCTGACAAATCTACGAGATAGATCGGACCAGTGCACAGCTCAGTTAGAGATTCATCATAGCTCATTTCTCCTCATTTTTTTTTAAATTCTCGCTCAAATGAAGAAATCAATGTAGCGAGGAGGAAACAAACTTTTTTAAAATTTTTAAGCTCCTCATCTACAATTTCCTTCTTAGGGCTGTGCCATCAACTACAAAAAAATTACATTCTCGTATTTCAGCCCAGTGAAAACAGTGCGGCGCAGTGGTTTCCTCCACATATAAAAAAAATTGTCATGTCGATAGTCCAATTTTAACTGACTTGTTGACAGTTATATAAAAAAAACCACTTCATCTCTCACAATAAATACAATAGAGCAAAGCGAAGAGGATTCCAGTGCTGTTGAGCTTTTCGAGTGGAGTGTGTGCAATGCTTTTTTATATTACTTGACGGAGTGCTGTTGTAAGTGGTTCTCAAGCATATTTGTGGAGGCCGTTTTGGTGTCCTCCTCCTGAAAACAGTGAGCGGACAGAGGAGGCATAGAGCACAACTCTGCTGAACGCATTTTCTCTCCACTTCAGCTCCTCCTTATCCTCATGTACACTATGAACGTCTGATTGAGAGAAGAGGAAAAGGATATTCAGTGCGGTAATAACGTGTCAGTTAGCTGTGCACACTCCTTCTTTCACTTGTCAATAGATCACTTTTTCATCAGAGCTAACAGCCAACTTCTCTTCACCGGTGCTTTACCACTTTTGCTCCCACTCCTGAGAACACTTGGCGAAAACTTGTGGACACAGTGAACTTTGTGCAGTCAGTTTGGAGTATTTTTATAAATATTGCTCGTTTTACGTTTTTCCAGTGATTTTTTTTTCAGTGGAGTGGATAAGCCTAATTATGGACATTTTGATATGCCAAGGTATATTGTTAGGCGGGAATTGAGTTGATACGTGATTTACATTGGAAGTCAGGGGCAAGTAAATGTTTAATTTATTGGGGTAGTCAGAAGGAACATGTTACATGCTGGGCTGATCCAAATATTGGGCTAATTTTCGTTGGTAGAATTAAAAGTTCTGTGAAATTCACTAAATTTTTAGTTGAAAAACTAATTAATCAGAAATAAAAAGCAGGTCCCTTCCTTTCAGCGGAAGTATACCATTCCATGAAGAAAAAGCCACTTTGCTCGCCCACGTGCCTCATCTTAACCCAAAAAATATTTGGATGGCTAATTCAGGCTAATTCAGAGAAACCCCTGAACAGTGATTTTCCGGTTTGAGCAATCGATTTTATGAAGTAATTTTCAAGGATTTACAATTAGGAAGTGAAAATCTCAGACTAGTGTTGTAAAAAATTAACGTGCCACTGTTACTATTATGTTGAGAGTGTATGTGCAGCCGTATGACAGAGGAACTGGATTTGTTTAGAACAGCAAGAAAAATTCGTAGAAAAAAGCCTTTTTACTTTCTAAATATAAAAACAATATTTTGTTTTGGTGGAGGCGGAGAGGTCATCGCTGATTTTAAAACAGTAATAAAATAGTGCGAGTGCTGCAAGTGTTGGAGCTTGCCAATAATTAAGATGTGATTTGACTTGGCTGAAAGTTAGTAGCAAGCTATTAAAAATACTGATTTGCAGAAGGACATTTTTGTTGAAATCCGTATTGGACTTGTAGTAAGCAACAAGAGAGCTAAGCGATTCATCGGTTTTACGGAATATACGAAATATTTAAGTTATCGAGTAGTTGGAATTAGTTTTTAAGACATTTATAGGAGTCGGTTTTTAAAAAAAACTTGGATGAGGTGGCAATGGGACTGTGAGTGAGTAACTGCAGGTAGAGCTCGTGAAATGCAATGCAGTGAATTTGTAAATGTGCAGATGCTGTCCATGAGAGACTACTCTGAAACTTGATGCATCACAAGGCCTTTTATCATTACCGATACGGAAGTGAGGAGGAAGAATCAGCAGTAAAGTATAGTTCTTCCTTTATCCCGTTTGCAATTCTGGCAAGTGGTGAAACGATATCCATAACTGAACCAATGTGTGAGGCAAAAATGGACCAGGAACCTGCCGAGAGTGACAAAATTGAAGCAAAGTCACCTCAACCACCATCCATACCCGCAACCGCGATACTTTCCAGTCATTGTATCAAAAGTGTACACGATCATGAGAAAGGTCAGCCACTCACACCAAACAGTCCCGATGATGAAGAAATGTCATCAGATGACCTTATCAGTGTAGGTGGAAGCCCGTCTCCTTCCGTCACCTCACTAGATAATCTCTCACGAGTGAACGCAGAGGACTGTTGCTCTGATCAAGACGAATATTTTCGACCTCTGAAGAAGCTTAGAATGCTGCAGGTAATGAAACATTATTGCCGTCCTCCCTCACCAATTTAAATTCATTTGCGCCTTAAGAAGGTCCCAGTGGACTACTGAAGGGCATAGCAAATGAATTACGGCTAAACTAGTTAACGACGCGTTAAGGAGAAAGTCGTACTAAATACTTGTGAAAATCAGGAAGGCTAAAATAAATAATAAATCTCGTGACAGTCTCGTGTACAGACAAAACGCAGATAGTAGCTTAGTTCTCTTTAGACACCAACCTTAGTGATATACATTTAATATTTCGCTAGTTAGTACTGAGTTTGAGTTTATGACTGTATTGCAGTTTACATAAAGTTAGTAATGTTCAGCGATTCTACAATAGTACCGGGTTTCCCAATAAGTCCTTATAGTGTGGAGCAAACTGCCCCAGCTTTGCGTGAAAATTCAGATTGTTTTTTGGAGTTGCTCTCTCAATATGAATAGGGCTGCCGATCTAGACCACCACGGGAGAGTGTTATGAAGCGAGTAGAGCCAATCCCACGTTTGCTGTCAGACAGTTATTTTAGTTTTATAAATTGAGAAGGGGCCAACAACGGGCCGTAATGTTTCTCCTCAGTTCCCATGGAGCATCAGACATTCTAATTATTAAATAACAAGTACTAAATAATTAAATTCTAGTCAGAATAGACTCATTAAATTTTATTCACTTTGAAATAGTACTAAATTCTGAGAAGTGCAAAGACTGTCACGATGATTCTATGAAAGTTCATAGTCAGTAGTATATCAATTAGTGATTTAGGCGACACCTTCTCAATAATAAATTGAATTTATTAAATTTGATTTTAACTATGCTCCCTGTACAGTCTCATGTTATTATTTTACTGCTAGGAAATGCATTCAGAATGCACTATTATTTTAGATTAGTATTCTTGGGGTATTTTGTATACAAATATATAATTTGCGCAATTCAGTAATAATCTGATGCGATTATATATTGGCAATAAGAAAACCGGGTTGTAGTATAAATAAGTGGCGCCGTGTGCTCTCTAGTATAATGAGTGAGGCCATTTTTATCGAGCAATGTAAACTGATAGTAACTATATGATATCAAATCACTACATAATCGTATGAATTTGTGATAGGATAAGAGTCTCCAATTTCGTGGAGTGCTCATGTCTCACAACAAACAGATTTGAATAGTTCAGCAGGTAGCTAAAAATGTGGCTGAGTCACATGTGTCAGAAAATTGTTCTTCTTGACGAAGTAACTGAAGCCGAGTTTCACTCGATTGACAGTCTTGTCAAAATGTTTACGGGTAATAAGTGCGAGTGCACGGTCGCGGTGTTCATTCATCGTCGCCATCACCCAGCAAGCTATTCTACAAGTCGCCAAACATAGAACATAATTGCATGAATAATAGATTTACTGGAAAATCCGAAGTCGGAATGTATTTTCCCAATAATATTTTCTAATATTTCTAATCAGATACTTTCAAAATGGTGCGAATAAATGGAGCTGATTTGAGAATCCATTTTTCTTATCGGATTTACTAACAGGCTAAACGCTAAATGTTGGCTAACTTGTTTAACAAGATTATTTTGTGCGATACAGAATCGTATATAAGCTTACAGTACAATTTTTTAAGAGGAAAGTAGAGTGTCGTTAACTGCTCACAGCGTGAGTTGTTGAATGGTGGCAATAATTTAATTTAAAAAATGATTTAAGTGTAGGATTGAATTTTTACGTGATTTTGCTTACCAAAATGATGCCGCAAAGCTGTCTTCTATTAATCACTAAAGGCTTGTAATACGTTTAACTTGCTGTTAGCACATTTACGCTAATATTGTTTTCGTCAGAGGTAAACAAACCACCATACTCTGACGTAAGCACACAAGTACTGTTCTGATGAGATACACCGCTTCAGGCGTAGTAACAGAAGTTTAGAGACAGAAGCGTAAAATTAAAATTAGCACACAAAATGTTCTATCGTTTGAACGGCTCCTTGATTGAAGTTAGCTCCTCTTTCGGATTCTATATGGTCTGATGAATTGAGTTAACTCTTATTTAAAAAAAATTTTTTAGGGGAGTTGATTAGTTGCCTCTTTGCTTAGATTATTACCTCTTCCTTTTAATCTTAAAGGATTTATCACTCAGCTTGTAACAAAGTCGATATAAAAAAAGTTTAAATTATGAGACTCTCCCATAATTATCAATTAATTAGAAAACCCCGACATCATCACGTGGAGTGAAGTGTACTGACCAAGGAAGCCCCTTTCACTTGACAACTTATAACAAAATGGTAATGATGGCGAGATTTTTATAAAAATCGAGTTTAAGTTTCTTAAAAAATAATAATCAATTTTGAGAAATGATTGTGAAATGAGAAGAGAAGTGTGCTTTGCGCAAGTGCTCTAACTCATTTTTTCTGGTTAAATATTGTGCAGGTGGAGTCTCCTTCCAGTCAAGCATCTTCCGGTGTAAAGTCCTTTTCCATCACTGATATTCTAAGTCATAAACCTGCGAAAGGGAGCGGGGAAGGAGTTCATAAAGACTGTGCTAGTGAAGGAAGTGCTGGTCGGCAACATCATGCTGAGAATGTAGCTGTTCAACAGAGAATAGTTCGTCCATGGGATGCCCAGAACAAGACAAATGGGAGGCGCAACTCCAACGACTCAAATCCATTAGACGCTCTACTTCAGATGACATCCAAGAGGTTTGATGAGCTCAACGGTCATCACGAAAGTTCAGGTAAATGGCGACGTTGATCAATTTCAGTATCTGTCAGTGCTCATTTAAATACGGAGTAATTTAGGCCTCATGAATGTTCATGAATAATTGCGTTCTTGAAATGAAGCTAATAAGCCCTGCTTTAATAACATCCACATCCACCCAGTGTGCGTTTAAGCAATTTCCTTTGTATATTAATTGGCTGTAAACGGAGTATTACATTTTGTATTATTTTCCAAGAGAGGACTCACACACTATAATTGAGGCTGAGGAAAAAAAATCGTGATTCGAGTTGTTAATTGCTCAGGAGTATTACTTCATCTGAATTGGAAAAAAGGTTGTTTTCCTTAGTCAAATGTTTGTTTTTTCGAGGGAGTCATTTCACGAAATGATTATATTGATGCATTCATTAACAGAACTTTGCAATATGGCCCTTTATTCGTCACAAAAATCCAGATCTCAAATTGAAACTATATTGTATGTAATTAACCACGCATATTATTAATTAGCTTGATACAGTTTCCCGTAATTAAATTAGGGAGAGGAAGGGGAGGACGAAGTTGCATGATGCAGAGCTCCGCAGTGTAGTAATAATGAGTAATAACAATAAATGAATGACGAGAGCTCTCGAAAACTTGAAAAGTCAAAGTCAGTGATACTAAATAAAAAATTGCTAACAAGAAAAGAACATCAACAAGGACTTGAGTTCGTTAAATTTTTGACAGGGAGAAGTAATAACCGCACAACAGAAGGAAAGCATATGTGCTTATTGTTCGATGCAAATAATATGTAGATTGGGATCGCTCGGATAGCTCTCAGAATCGCACTCTTCTTCTCCCATTTTACGTGCATGAAAGGAGCCATTGTTTTTTATTTCAGTGGTATCAGCCTGTACTCCGTTCTCGTCCTCTCTTCGCTGTATTTTTGCTGAGGGCGAATGGAGTGTTGTTGGTTTGCTGTGTGGCAAGCGAAGTGTTTGTTGTTGGACGTTGTTGCGATCTGTGCGGTCGACAGCGAGCAGAGAAACGAGATAAATGCGTGCATTCGTAACTATTACCTACATATTTATTACAATTATCACGATTATAATGATGGAGACTGTTACCATTACTGTCAAAATTGGATAGTTCAGTTTTGGTGCGTAAAGGGTTTAGGGTTCGGCATTAGCGCTCATCCTGTCGTTCCGTCGACTCCCCGCGCATCGTTAGAAACGTACATTTAGATTAAATAAAATTTTCATTAAATTGCTACACACGAGAGACGCCTTGAGATGCGGAGAGGGTTTCCGGATGTGAGCTAATATTTTAAAGGCTGGACTCAGAAAGCTTGTAATTGTAATTGAAAAAAGGGTTCAGCTCCCGAGAATTATCATTTGCGCCGCGCACTCACTATTCTATTAACATAGTCGGAAGACTGAAGAAAAGGTAGGTTTGGTGGCTGCTCGCAGCCGAAAAAAAATTATATGTATACGGCTAGGTAGAACTTCCATAGCTGCTCGTATCGGCCACCAACTTTCTGTAAATACTAAAAAAAAGTTAGGAAATGTGATCTGAATTACACCTGCAAACCTATTTCATTGTTTATTGCCGGAGCAATTCACGCTAGCGAGTGACAACGGCACACACTAGCAAACAATAATGACAAGACGGAGCGGAAGCAATAGGAGAAAAATAGTGAAATGAAAGGAGCCGAACGAAAATCTTATTCTAATAGCGCATTACATGCCTTGCCTTTTAGTGGGAAAGGAAGCATAAATGCTTTTGTGCTTTTCCCTATGTTAATAATAAAGAGGATGAAGTGGGATGAAAAAAGATTATTCAATGAAGGAAGTAAAAACAGACCCTAGAAAGGTTGGCGTAGGCAGTTGGATAGCACGCACGTGCCTCCATATTGTGTCGTGGAAATGTTGCTGTATGCTGGCATTACCTATTAATAGGTATTTCCAAACTACTCAACTATTTTTTTGCTGGTATTGCCTCCAGTGTATTACCGTCAGAGAAAAAAGCTCAAACTGTGACTACGGCCGTTTATGTCTAAAAAAAAGTGGCGAGGCACATATGTATAAGCAATCACATCAGCACCACCACCACTGCTTCGGTAGGCAGTACAATAAACGCTCTGCACACGATGCTTAAGAGCTGTGATTTTCCTTTTTTTATTGCCGACTGTGACTCCACCGTAGTCAATAATATTTATCCATATCCTGTGCCTTTCAGCATTAGAATGGGCTAAGTAAGAATAGCATCTTTATCCTGCTATGTATTCTGTATCGCTGTGGCGCATAAAGGCTATCATTAAAAAAAAATTCTTGCTTTCTAGTTTTCTCCATACAGTGATTGGCGATATGCATATAGGCTCTGTGTGGAGTAAGTTGGTGGAGAGGTAAGGGAGGAAGGAAGTATAAATTTCTCGTTGAAAAGTAGCAGTTTCGCTTTTAACCTCAAGGAGGAAAGGGCCGGTCAACTTCCATTTATTTATTTTTTTCTTGCTACTTACGGAAATAATGTGAAATCGTCAGAGATAGCAGGACAATAATATATGGTTGCCAATTTATCACTGGAGCAGAGGCTGGCACGGGGCTAACCATTGATTCATTTATCATCACGAATGACTGATTGATTATCCACAACAAAAAAACCTACATATGTCGGAACCCGTTGGGTGCTCCAAGTTACTTTTGGAGTGAAAGCGAAACAATACGTTCGTGTCAGTTTGCAATTTGAGCAATTTTTTTCTTCATCAATCATAGATATATCGTATCGAGGAGAACTATAAGCCCACTAAGTTAGCAGTTGAAATGCCAACAATCAAAATCAATAACAGCACTGGCTACAATTAAAGTGTATACGGTGTGTACTTTCTCACTAGCTAGGAAATTGTTATGCGTGCCAGGTGAAAAAAATGATGTTTTTCTCTTCCCAACTTTGACTACTTAAAGAAATGTGGAAGTACTTTATCTGTCAGTACTGCTGCGCCTGCTACTGCATAGCTAGAGCTAGATTTCAATATACTTGCATAAAAAGTACTGCTCTATTGATGATGTTCCATCTGTAAAGATAATAATCTCACTGAACAATGAGAAGTCAATAATGCCATTGTTGCAGAGAATTTGCTCCTGGCACTACTGATTTCCAAATAGGCTCACATCTGCATCGCTCAAAGCACATGCACTCTTGCCTTAGCTTAGCTCGTAGCAAACTAGCAGCCGATGCGATGCATTTAGCCCCACATGCAAGAAAATTTAAATGCATATAGAATACTCCAGCACATGGTAAACAGGTATATAGTCGGATACGGACGGGTTTAATATGAAATGAAGGTAAATATTTTTTGATGCTGAGGTGATATTGGACTAACATGCATTTTGCCAGAAATAAATTTAAGAAAGTCATGTGTATCGTGCATGCTGATATGATGGCATTGTTGAGCTCCTTTCAGTAGTTCGACTCCTGACCCGCAATGGTCCTGCTACTAGCTACTATTTTGAAAGTATAAAGAGATCTTATTCCTAAATTATATGAGTACAAAACGGCCTGCATTATTGTGCTTTTGCTACTTATTGTTAGTTTGCTTCAATTTCTCAGTGAGGAGAGGCTCTATACTACGGGCAGGTACCGTCATTATTATCATCTCTATTGTTTTGTAGATTCGCATCACGAGAAAGCAAGTAGTACAGCATTTTCACTAGTGACGTGAGAAATGTAACGCAGTTAACTCAACTGATGCTGTAAAACAGATAATTTCGTGTACATGCGCAAGTTACCAATAGTTTCCAAAGTAAAATTATTTATTTGTGTAATTCACGAGCATATCATAGAAAATTAATTGGATCGTTCAGCATGTTAAAATCTTTTTTTAAAAAAGGAAGGGTGGACAAAATTGCCCTCAAGCGTAGTTAAAGGTGCGACTAAGTTTACTAGAGTGATAACGAGTGGTGGTGGTCGATAGTGAGCTCATTCCTCAAGAATTATTTTTTTGATCGGCGCAATAATTATTAAATCTGAAATGGGGCATAAAGTGTATTTTACACGTTACTAGAGACTTGTTTGACGGTTAGGCTAAAAAGTGGAAGTGATAGGTTAAAAGAAAGCGCGAGACGGGGAGGTATGTTAAAATTAGAGTGTCCGACTAGGGCGCAATTAACGAATCCTTGAATTGCTGCAATTGGCAGATAGATTCGGAAGGGATAAAAGATTTTCATGGACAGAATATGTGTCGTGCCGCTCCCGTGAAGGTTTGATAGGCTATACTGACGGATGACGAACTGTTCGCTGCTGCTCAGAAAGGAAATAGCACACCATGCTCAGTAAACATGCACAATCGTTCCTTCATTTGAGCGAGAAGGGAAGAGGGTGATTACCCCGCTGGTTTCCTACGCAGTCTTTAGAGCTGAAGCACTTATCATCGTCCATGTGTCATCAGAACATCCACGGAGGACTACATGCACCACAAAATGAAGTTAGTCTTGGTCCTGTCCATCCTGCGTCCTTTCTGTAGGGCCTAGCGAAAGAACAGCTCACCAGAAATAAAGGGAAAAAAAGAAACGTGAACATGCAAACCCTTTCAGACTGTCGAAAATGAAGATGGCTTACTGTGGGATTGACAGCAAAATAGCACCAAGCAGGCATTCGCAATTTTCTCGCCTGTTTCCATTTTAAATTGTTTACTGCAAAATACTGCAGACAGTAATTTGATTTTATTAATGAATTCGTTACCTAAAAATTCTGAAAAAAAATATATATTTCTATAGCGCGGATGATATAGGGTAAACTATGAATGCAGCTCGCAACTGTCAGTGCTCAATCTGAAATGTGATTACAACAGTTAAACTGTGAGAACGGTACGTGCATGGCGATGGCAAGGTTGAGTGAATACTCTGCAATGCTTCTGACAGCCAGTGAAAAGTCCTTATAATTTTCAAAGCAGGCGCAACACTTCTCTCCTTCTCTCGCTACACGTCGATTGCACCTTTCCGTATAAAAATTTAATGAATTTTTTTTACAAGCACTGTAAAAAAGGCTCTATACGCAAATTACGCTTTACTTATAGCAATATTTGTTTGTAGAATGACGATTATTTACACGTATTAGCAAAGAAAAATAATTTTTATTGTGATTATCTCCTTTCTACAAAAAAAAATTACACGCTACGCTGTGGAATTCAGCTAGAAAGGAGGGCACGCAGCAGAGTGACGATCATGGAGTGTAGCAGCTGTTATGTAATAGGGATGGAGTCGTAGGCACGGAAAGTAAAAAATATTTTAAATGTACCCCTAGCTGAGTAACTTTTAATATGATTAATGATTATAAGGATTAAGATATATAATTGAAATTATATACCTAAGCAGACAATCTTTGCATTTATATTATTTAAGGAAAACTGAGAAAAAATAAGTTATGTAGCCAGTTTATAAAAAAAATTGATGTCAGCAGATCTCCCATTTTTCAGGCATTCACTTAACCCAAACAAAGAAGCAAATTGTGATGTGCGTAGGACGATGATTTTTTTTGGGCACATGAGTTCTCGTTCCACTCCTTCAGACTGTTAGTAGGAATGGGAGAGGGATCGGAGATGTGTCTAATGAACTGGTGCTGGTTAGTTAGTAAGAGAAAGCAGCTCTGAAATTCAGCGTGGCGACGATTTTAATTGGTTTCTTGCCTTTTTTCATATCAAACACTGGGGTTGTCAAAATAGGAAGAGCATAGCTTGTAGTATCAGTTTCTCTGTGGCGAGGAGGGGTGGTGTACTGCATGTTTGGGTAGAGTGCCAAGGAAAGAAGTATATTTTTTCGTGGTGGATATATAGCGAGAGCTACCTGACATTGATATAATAGACAATGACGGAGTAGTGGTGCTAGTCTGACAGAGGATGCGCCAAACAAAGTCAAAGCCGACTGCAAATTGCTGCGATGACATGATGATGATGGAGAGCTTTGAGTCCCCAGCTGTTGTAGGCTTGGGTTAGTAACTTTTAAATCAATTAACTCAAACATGTTGATGGGAATGTTTCCGCTAAAAAATATAACTCCCATAAAGGGAAACAATGCCAAAATTAACCCAATGTGGGGAGGTGCTCCAAATCAGACAACAATACTGATTCTGTACAAGAACCTCCCAGCGAATTTTATATATTTTTATCGAACGTGAGCAGAAATTAGTGCGCTTATGTAATCGCTAGGCTTTGGGGCTGTGTAGGAATTTCCTTTGGACAAAACAAAAAAAACCCTCAGCAGTGATAACGCACTAAACACTGCTCCTCATTTAAAGGCATTCGTGCTCCGTCACAGTGATAACTCTCTACCTTAATCAATACTACTACTGACCTGTGTGTGCGCAGTGGAATTGCTCGTGTTTCTCACATTTCCTGAGTGGCAAGGTGGTAATAAGAGGCCCACATCGAAAATTGGAACAGGAAAAGGCAAACTAAACCTGAGTTAGGGGAAATGAATTTGGTCTGCTACAAAACTACATTTACAAAAATAGAATTCTGCACCCATTCACTGATACTGATAGTCTAGAACGAGATTGGCATTGTGTTTCTCTTTTAATTTCAACTCCTTCCACTCCTCTGTTTGAGTTTTTATTCGAGTGAGGAAAAGAAGTTTTGCGTATGCATATCAGTGTTAATGAAGGTGGGATATAGAAGCTTCCTTTCTATGCGTAAAATGGGAATAACGGAAAACAAAAGAAATGGAAGATGAAGAACAAGTTAACAAAAAAAGCGACCCACCAGCTTTCATCATTTTCCTTTTCCTCTGTACCCTTCGTTCTGCTTTCCTATTTGAAATGCGTACGTGCAAAAAGGGATGAGGCGAATGTAATAAAATATTATTACATTGTTCATGTATGCGGAAAATCGCACTTTGTGTGTTGATTCAGTTCCTAGGTGGAATTTTTTTGAAGGTCGCTCGAAAAGCTGGAAAGATACGTTTTCCAATCAGAGGATTTCAAGTGGGGGAAGTCTCTTCCTAATGAAAGTAGAGTTTGTGGCTGTACATGAAATAAATTGCTGAGATTTGTGACCTATCCATGTATGCCCTAACTCACAAAGTGAAAATGAGTAATGTGCATTTTAGAATGCAGTATTAGTCAGCCGTATTTTTTCAGTTGAGTTAATTTCCTACGCATTCCTTTCATTCACCAATGTTTTTGAATGGTGTGGCCAAGGCGCCAAAAGTATATACTAATTTCACTATTGACCGAATTTTTTAAAAGCTGATTAGGTATGTTGATTGTAATGCACTCTGTTCCGAATTATTGTGTAAGCTTGCGCATACATGTCCAATTTGGATAACAACAATTGTCAAAAAAGACAGCTTTCCCTGTACAATGGTTACCAGTGTGGAATGAAAGCTGAATTGTGTTGCCATTTTTTTCTTCATTTCGAAGATTTCAGCAAGGAAATGTTCCGAAAGCGTCATTCAGGGAGGGAATTGACCGACTGAAAGAATTTCGGCGGTACGTGATGTACGCAGAGAAAAAAAGTGCTGGTTATTTAGTTTCATTCATTACATTCGCATTCCTGCCACTTGTTCGTTTCACCATTTCACCGACGTTATTCATCACACTTGGCCTCTTAAGCTGTTAAGTGTTGCTGATGATGACTGCTCTCAGTGGAAGTCAATAATAAAAGTAAATCGAGCGAAAAACATCACGGATAATTGGAAATTATACGCGTTGCGCATTTGTATTCAGTGTAGCGGCACTAGAAGTATTATTAAAAGGAAGAAAATTGAGCTAATACTTGGTTAGGTGTCAATACGTGCACGTCCTTCCCTTTTGCCCATGTTCCCAGTGAACAATTAATAAAATCGAATTAATCATGTAAAATTTAGCAAAAAAAAATTATAATGGGGGATGCTCTTCTCTAATGCTGTATCATTTTCAGCCCATTCTGCTTGGGCATTTCTTTGGAAATTAGTAGCCGGCTAGCTCTTTATTTTTTCGATGTGCTTGAGTGCCTTGATTGCTCGTCATGCGCTAAAGCAGAAAATGCACTTGACGGCTAGAATACATATGCACTACTTATAAAAATAGTTACTAGTACGCTGGAAAACACTTTAAAAATATATATTTGGATTGTCTGGATTGTCCACTTTGCCCCAAGTTTAAAAGAAAACTGTGCACTCGGTTTATATAACGATGCGGCTATGTGACTTTCCAAGATTGTTACCTACGCAACCTGCAGTAGCTGCTTGAGCAGTTCTGGACCCGGCAATATTATGTGGGCTTTTTAGAGTGTACTTTTATTATACTCTATAATATTAGATCTTCACAATTCTGATGAAATAGGAGCCGCTTCAATTTCCATTCCGGTAGCTTCTTTACTTAGTTTCTGTGAAGAAAAAATTTTTTTGAGGTGGCCGTACGTGAATTCTTGTGAACAGCCATGTTAGTCCGTCCCCCTACGGCTTTTCGTTAGACTGAACACTCGTTCATTCGTACATACTTGATTTCGATAATTATCCTGTTTAAGCA
Source organism: Acrocyrtus sp. NNG-2020 (assembly GCA_027744115.1). Taxonomy (NCBI): domain Eukaryota; kingdom Metazoa; phylum Arthropoda; class Collembola; order Entomobryomorpha; family Entomobryidae; genus Acrocyrtus; species Acrocyrtus sp. NNG-2020. Next base: position 69,580 of record JAHZND010001320.1, read on the forward strand.
CATATTGTTACCTACGCAACCTGCAGTAGCTGCTTGAGCAGTTCTGGACCCGGCAATATTATGTGGGCTTTTTAGAGTGTACTTTTATTATACTCTGTAATATTAGATCTTCACAATTCTGATGAAATAGGAGCCGCTTCAATTTCCATTCCGGTAGCTTCTTTACTTGGTTTCTGTGAAGAAAAAAAAGTTTTGAGGTGGCCGTACGTGAATTCTTGTGAACAGCCATGTTAGTCCGTCCCCCTACGGCTTTTCGTTAGACTGAACACTCGCTCATTCGTACATACTTGATTTCGATAATTATCCTGTTTAAGCACATCACATCACATAAGTACATCTAAAAGCGTATGAGTTATGCAACACATCTTGTTCAATTTCGCATGCTAGCATATTTCGCATTGTAAGAATGTATTAATAATATTTTTTGTTCTTGGAGAGAAAAGCAACCTTGTTCTGTTCGAAAAGAACAGATCTCTGTTTGTAAGCGTTTATCTTGCTGATTCATTCCCTACTGTTTGGCAGGGATGATGGGCTCAATCCCGAAAACTTATATCTTTTGTGGAGCGTTTATTAGAAAAAATTGTGTTGCGGAAGCTATCTCTACTTGTAAATTTTTGTGATCTGTAGCAAGTGTTGTTGTTGGATGGTACGTTCTTTGTAAAGGGGAGGGTTGTAGGAAGGCTTGAGATTTAATAAAAGTTCATTATTATTACTCAACAAGCGTTTTGGAGTACCGCAGAAACATTTCGCTTAAATAGCTCATTGTGCTGGTGGAGAAGGGAGAGCTGTGATGGGCTATAAGGTGAAATCCCATTATCGGATATAGAGGAACGGCGAGAAATAAAATTTATCGTACGGAAAGGTTCTCCAAACATTTTTATTTTGGCTGTTAAGTCGAGTGGTTAAAACGGCTTGCTGAAAGTCATTTGTTACGAAACCATTCACCATGCTGATAATAATTGACTGAAAATAAGCAGGATGTCGATGGTGCTGATGCGATATCCCAAATATCACTCGATTTTCGTTATCTAAAAGAGGATGCAAGAAAACGAAAACCAGTAGCTGGCAAAGCATTTTTTTTATTTCTGGGTGCTCGCTCTATAAAACCTTGTACATCGAATTGACAACAATTGATACGATATTCCTTCCCTTTCTCCCTATAACAGAGGAAAAGCAGTTCCATTCTGAGTCCTCGACAATCTCGTACTTTACCGAAGCTAAAGCTGCTGCTGCCTATATGCCCAGATATAAAGGGAAAAGTTCAGTAGCTAGCACCGTAAAAACTTGGAAATGGAATGTTGCTGCATTGGTCTTGGTAGTTTTATTTTAAGTGGTGGTAACTTCTCGTCTCCCTCCTTTTGTACTCAGAACCAGAAAATTCCAATTCCAATTGGAATTTCAATATATACCGAAGCCCATTTGGGAACGAGAAACCGTTTATCCCAATATTGACTTCTTCCACCTCGTTGACTACTTCTTTTCGATAATGGTGTGATATTTCATAGTTCTTTCGGAAAGCAGTGTTGTAGCATGCGAGTTACTTCACTGACAAGAACTAAAAGCAGTGTTAGAAATGAAATGCTGCAGTGGTGGTAGGTGGAGTATATTTACTTTTTCGATGTATTTACGCTCTGCCCTGATTCATTTTTACTCCTAAAAAAACTCTTCGATCTGTTTAGCTCATGCTATAAAATGGTGCAGCAGAGTATGTACTGCGTACATACCGTAAGTAACTTAGATTACACTGAGCTGGCGTTGAAAGGATTATTGAAGTTGGCGAATGAATATTCAATTTTTCAACTACTAAATACTTGCCCAGCAGCAGAAAAAAAAATGCTTTCGTGAATTTGTGAAAAATCGTTTCATTTTCATTGTGCCGATTATTTTTGGCGTATGAATTTGAGCACATTTTTATTGCTGTGTGGAACTAGTAGTTTGTTTGATGATAAGAGGAGGGCGAGTTTTACTCAGGTTGGGAGGATGGAAGTAATATTATGCTAGTACGCCAGAACACGAAAATGCTTACGCGTTTTTTTAAGAACAGTCCTCCTTGTGGCAGCGAACACGTTAAATAAGGGAACATAAAAGGGTTGTAATCATGCGCAACCATCTCACCCAGAATTTCTACAGATTTCTTGAAATGGCCAGATTGCTACGGCCCTAATGGGAAAGTGGATTTGTCGCTGGGAATGTTTAGAAGTGGAAAGGAAAATGCCGTAGGGGTGACGTGAGAATTTGTAACTAAAATAGGTTTCTGTACAGAATATTCTCGCTTCTATATCAAGAAAATTTTTTTAAAAAAGGGTTGCATTGGAAACAGATTTTAAGCCTATGCGAGCATAGCTTCAGCTGAAAACAAACTTTGGGTAAGCTGCTGTCGGCCCCTTTTCTCCAACCAAATCTGTGAGTGGCGATGCACTGAAAATTATTTATTTTTTGTGATGCCTCAGACGACACGACTGTTTATTAATGGATCATTGGAGTAGCAGATGCTGGAATAAACCCGATTCGTGAATGAAATGCACTTCCCTGCCGAAATATTATTGGACGAAAAAATATATTAATCATAAGTTGGAGGAGTTTGTGTTCTCTCATTGTTTATAGGAATGCTTTTCAGGCTGTTTGCGACGTTTTTATGTGAACTTTAAAAGACTTTCTTTTCTGGAGGAATGCATAAAAATAGCTAGCAAGTGGGTAAACGCAGAATAAAAAAAATACTACAAATCGAATGAAAGAATAAATAAGGAAATGCTGAGTTTTCATGTTAAGCTCTTTGAACTGGATACATGCTTTTTAGCTACATTCCACTTTTGGGTAGGCATCTCATGAAGGGTTGGCAGTTAGCTGTTGACAGCTAGACTAATGTACAGTCACATATTTTTGAATGCCCTTTCTTGAAATGTTATTTTTGCTATTTGAGAAACACTAGGGAAGAAAAGCGCTACATATACGATATATGGGCACAAAATCAAATTCTTTATGTTGAGTTTGTGCTATTGAAAAAGCCAGAGTATGGCCTCCGAGCCCTACTTGGAAGAAATAGGGAGTTGCTTCCGAAAATAGTAAATATGAGAAGACAAAATTAAATATACATTTAGTGGCTAGACTGGTTGTTAAATAGATCGTACCTTATTGACTAATCTGGTTAATCGCATAATGCAAATTATAGCCGCACAGATCGATTGCTTTCATTTTCAAGGAACCAATTTCCGTTTAATTTTTCGGCAATAAGGAAACTGCTGAAAGCTGAAAGGAAGGCTAAATATTGGGATTCACGATAGGATATAATTTATACCGTTGATTTCAACTGAAATGTGCGGCGCTATTTGCCTAGCTAATTATAGACTGCCCTTCTGTCCAGTAGCTTGGTTGTATGCAAAAACAGGTTATTTTGTGTCTGTAATGATGAGCATACAAATATTAATGTATTTAAGTGATATCAATGTCTGTTTACTTTCTCATTTGGGTGTATTTGAACAAATGGGTGAAAATTACGCTGGGTGGACTAGGCGTTCCGAGGGTTTAGCCCGTAAGTAAGCTAATTTAGGTGTATCATATTTACTCACTGTGGACTGAAACTAAACGTTTTAAACCTGAAACCAAAATGTATCAAAAAGCTTCTCAAACTTGTTAAAAAATTCAGACTCCCTTACGAAAGGTATCTTAATTAGCCTTCGGTAAACTATTTATCATTTTCTTTGCCCCAACCACTTATTAGTATTTCATAGCTTTTTAAAAATTTTCTAAAAATTAAGGAAACGCCACACACCTTTAGCCACTGCAAAAAATACTGCCTCACACGCGTTACACCGTGGACAGTAAATACGCTTATAAATTTCACTTACTGTAATTGGATTACCAGCCGGATTACAAGAAAATCTCACAGGTCGCCGGTCGCTATGAATGCACTATTGGACTAATGCTACGCAAAACTACGTAGTTGTCAGTACTACTAGTCCGTGCTTTAGTCATTACAAATAAATTTAATTAGCTGAATAAAGGACAGACTACTTCAGCTACAACTACATTTCCTATGGCATAAAATATTTTGTTTTTTTTCTTTATAAGCATATTTCTTTTATGCCCATTCTGCCACATCGTTTGAAATGAAAAAACTCATGACATTTTAGTCGTATTGTCTTAGCAGGGAGCGTTTCGCTTTACCCCTGCCAATTACAACGTTTCAATATTTTAGGGTGCGGCACATAGGTAGCTTACCTACCGTAGCTAAATGGGTACAGCGTCAGGTGCAGCGCCTAAAATGATGGAGTAAAAATGCATAGATTTTATTTTAGCCCCTCAATTTATCAGATATCTCTGAAGAAGCGGCTACTTCTTCTTTAGTGGACTGCATCAATGAAAACGTGTATTCCTTCTACGAAGCATTTTTTTTGTTGAAGATCGCTTTACGCTGTGCTTTGTGTTGTTCGCCACTAACGCGATGGGACTGTACCAGGGAGGAATGCAGATGATGATATATGAGGTAATGAACGGTTGACAAGACGCCTTCTCATGACTTACGCAGCCACTTATAAAAGCGCCACAGCCACTGTATGTTTTAACAACGACGGGGACGAAACGGCTAATCATGCAGTGACATTGATGTAGTTAGCCAAGATTATAGCGTGCAATCAACTTTCCGCGAAACAGTCAGCCATGATAGATTGGAAACCTGTTTTAAAGTACAGTTCCAAAAAGAAGAAAATGAAAAAAAGGGTTGTATGAGGTCAATTTGTTGGGGACAGTGCTCCAGTTTTTTTTTGACAAATATTGGTTTTTTTCTCGGTGTAATATCGTTAACGAGTGTTATGCTTTCTGATATGTACTATTCAGAGTAAGTACTTTATTTTCCATCTGGAATACGTGTACTTGCTACTTTGCGGTAAAGGGGATATTTATTTTATTTTTTTTAAAAAATAAACCTATTTGCGGTATTGATGATGAGTCGGTTAAATCGTATGTGGACAGTTGTAGTGGTGCATTAAAGCCAAAAAGTAAATTGAGCCATTTTACTTCTGAATTTTTAACAATTTTCAGGCTAATTTTCTGACCGTATGTATATATGAACGTCAAAAAATATTATTTTTTCGTATAAGCTACAGAATCGATAGTCCGGAAAAAGCTGAGAATTGCTTCGCACATAGGATTACTGGCCGCTTATTTATTTAAGAGTGGGCGATGTCAGGAATTGGTATAAGTATTATCAAGGGAAAGAGAAAAATGCAATTTCTGACAAGGAGTGAGTAAAGCTGTTTCTAAAATATTCATGTAACTGTAGAGAGGGAATTTCACTTAGCACACTTACTTTTTTTTGTACGCTGCTCTGCTAAATCAAGTACTCTATAATTTTATTTGGGAAAAGTCTATCACTCACTCAAAGTATACTTATCCAATCTTTTTCAGTGGATTCCATAAAGGCGTTCCTCTCGTTCTACTCAATTTCCCCTAAAAGTATTAGACACAGCTCATTCCAAATTAACGTTGACATGTCCAATAAGTTTAAAATTTTCAACTCTATTTTATTTGAAACGAAGATTTTGACCTGCTCTTTGACTTTATGTCTAGTTCGATATATAAGTACATGGTTGTCTCCTATCAAAAACTTATATTGCCTCGTATTCACTCAACATAATGATATAAATCGTGTTTTTTTAGCATAACAGTACTTATCCGTTCACTCTGCTAACTTATTCAGCCCTTCGTCAATTATTCACCTCTGCTCACATACTTTCAGCTCCAAAAAGAGGAGAGCTAAACTGCTCCATTCATAACGGTGTACCTCTTCAAACTTATCCTGTGAGGAAATGGGCGCTCTCCATTATTTATCAGCTACAAGAGTAATATTACTGCCGCACCGCTCATCATAGACTTTTAAACAAATATAATATGTCGCAGCTAGCGCATTTTTGTGCTTCTCCTCGCCCATATTTCATTACCGATAAAATTTGAAGCACGCCCGCTTTACTTATTCAAACAGATTATGACCCTTTATATACTGCAGCATATAGTGGAAAATGCCAAGTTTCCCAAAAAAAAACTGTAATAATAGATCTCCCCGTACAACACTCTATTACTCACTCCGCCTTGCTAATTTTTAATGTGGGGTGTTTACTTCGAAACAAGCGCAAATTCTAATTTTTTAGTAAGTAAATAAAATAATTTGAGAAAAAAAATGGATTGCCAATATCTGACAGATATATATGGCTGCTTGGATGAGTGCTACTTAAAAGCTTAAAAATGCGGTCATTTCATTCACTTTTAGCTTTTACTGGCTGGCTGGTGTGCTGAGTGATTTGTGAGGAACCAAATTAGTTTAAGGAGAAGAGCTTGTTGCTGTGGTTGGGGCTGGAAGAGAAAAACGAATGGAATGTATTAACAACGCAACTACTGACCAGTTGCATCATAATATTTTTTTTGGGATTCTTGAGCAAGTTTAAAATTTTGTGTGAGGCAGTAAATGGGTGTTTACTTAAGATGATTAGTTTCGACATATTGTTTTCAGAGCTTGTTTTAATTTCTTCACTGATTTTTTTTCTCGTTGATGAGATGGGCTGGTTGAGGAGAAGTCATGAATGAAAGTAATAGGGTTCGTGAAAGAGGAGACGGCACATCCTCGGGAAGATTTACAAATATGACTATAGTTGGCTACAAGAACGGCTGTAAATAATATGCCTCCATGGTATGTCAACTGACTAATGAGTTTACTTAGAGGATCATGTCAACCCCAACAAATTTTCCAGCAGAGGTTTGCGCATAAATATCCGTATTCCTTATACGAGGATGACTTTGTATGGTGTGGTTGTGCTGGCAGTATAGCTAGTGAGGGTTGTAGGGAAGGCTCAGCGTATAAATGAAATCACTCTTTTCTCAAAGTTATTTCATGAAAAAGTGAGGTAACAAATTGGTTTCTTCTGGGCAATAACTTCCCTTTGCAGTAGGAGGAAAGCCGTTGAAAAGTAAATGAAGCCAATTGGTTGAAAATAATTGTTTAAAATTAAAATTTATTGCCCTCCGCTTTTCCTTTTACTGTCCTCGCCATTCACTCCTTCACACCAGATTTTACAAACATTTGTTTGCTTGTTGGAATGTAAATCGTGTTCAGAGAGGAAACTTTTATGTCTCTTCCAAGCTTTTACAGCAGAAGCAGAAAAAAGGGTCGCGTTTAGCGGGAGGGCGATGTGCTAAAGAATGAACTGGGATGATGAAAACTGTTTACTCAAGTTGAAATTTAAATCAACATCCCGTAACGGATAGGAAGCATGATCAGCTGCACTCGCCAGCACAACACTTTCTTTCAGAGGAGGAAAAAAAGGCTGCAGAAATGTGTACAAGTTGCCCACTGCACGGCAATTTTTCATACACTTTTTGACTTTTTCCTTTTATAGATTTTTAGATTTCTGCTGCACAATTTTTTTTACTTGAGATTAGCTGAAAGTTTAGTAATTTTATGCAGCCTTTACCTTATTATAATTATTAACCGGTCTAATTTAATTTTAAAGTCTCCTTCCAAGAAAGTACTGTAACTGCACTTAAACACTTTCAAATACTGCTTATCAAATTAACACTTCAAATTTTCGTTCTCGTCGTGAGTAAATGTGTTCGTTGTTTGTTATTCAGGAAAACAAGGGCATTTCATGGAGTAGCAGTGACGGAAGTGGAAAGTATTTTTTTTTTGAAATGCCAAAATTGATGTGAAGTTTATTTAGTAACAAAATATTATGAACCAGGATTGTCCTAAATATGCATGTGGTCGTAGCTCTCGTACCCTTTTTTGTGCACATATGCCACGTAGTTAACTTTATGAAAGACATCAAAACACTTTTTGAGAAAAAAAATACCCATGAACCATCTCATTTTAGTAGAGCTTTGGGAACGAGTGGTAATAATCAGCTTCCGTATTTTAGTGCAATGAGTCAGTGTACACTTAACGACGGTCATCTTTCAGCAAGCTATATTTTTTCTTCAGTTGCTTTTACCCCGGGATGGAATTTCTGCACGAACGTAGGGGCGCTAATGTACGCGAAGAGTTGAGGATGAGGACACCAATAGGAAAAAAATCTACGTATGTTCTCATTGTAATAAAAATGTCATCGAGGGAAGGCCATAAAGTGCGTTGATACTTCCAGTTGCTGGAAAAAATATATTTCCTATGTGTTTACTGCACTCACAGCCACTTTTTTAAAACTTAAGTAGAGCTGTAAAATGAGCTGAGAAGCCAACTGCATAATTTAGCTCTATTTAAGTGTTTAGTTAGTGCCCGCGCAGTATAGCACCTAGGCGGAGAGGATATATCGATGCTGCAGCACAGCGACCACATTCTCTAGCCCAGTTATGTAAATATAAGCCTACTTTTTTATTACTTGATTAGCAAGCAAATTATTTTTTTTAGGAACATTGCAAATAATGAAATTTTAAATGTAGGCTTGTTTAAATGCATTTAAAAGAAGGGCTGAAAATCATTTAGAAATAAATTCCGACGACGGCATAACCAATCTTGGCGATGATCCCAGTATAGTAGTGGTTCATTTTTAGTTTGCTAATTAGCCTGTTTCTTTCATTAACGATAATGATACTTGTACATTAATTAGAAAATCAGGTTTAAAATAGGTAATTAAAGTTTAGAAAAATAACGCTGCAATTTAAGCACTGCACTACTCATGCAGAGGAGGGTGACATCATGAAGAGAAAAAAAGCGATGTCATTATGAGCTCACCCCCTACTTACTTTTTTTCTCATTCGTTTGCATCACAAACATATCGATGTCAAAATAAATATGACACTACTGCAACATGACTGACCTTTCCAGTCTTAAATCCTGAAGCTCCAAGCTTTGTAATGGCAGTTTAAAATGGTGTGGGGAAAATGGTACTTAAATGTGTGTAGGTTTCCAGTCGTGGTAGTTGCACGATTTGTATTTTGACTATGCACATTATTATCACTTACTTTTCCTCAAATTATATACTCGTTGATAGGAGAGAAGAAAAAAAAGTTAGGGCGGAAGGAAAGCTGATAAAGGATTTTGGGGAGCTGCTCCCACACGAAATTTGAAATGCGTGAGATGCCACAATAAGCGTCGGCGGGGGATGGATGTCACCTAGACGATAAACCGTAGGAACGGAGTTGGAGTTATTTAATGATATTGATAAAGCAATTGAGTAGTGTCACCTAAAGTGTGTAAACGTGAGGGATCGTGTAGGCTGGCTGAGCTAGAGCTAAACTTTATGTGGCTATTATATCATGTAAATTGGACAGCATGCGTATGGAAAAGCACTTTTCCTGTGTGAGTGGGAAAGTGGGAAGCATTTGTTTTGATTTTTTCAATCAACTGATTGGAGATATTGAGAGGAGTTGATCCTGTCTTCAAAGGGGATTTAAAAAGAGCTCTCTATCATGATTTCGGAGTTGACAGGTTTATGTACTCCCCTGCGTCTGGTGGGGGCCCATAAATATATGGCTGGGATATTCCACATCTTTTTTTTCATCTGAATATTCCCATTCCACTTCTCGGAGGCATTTAAGTACGAAGAGTAATATGTCCCGAGTTAGACTATTCTGTGCAGTGACCTGTTATACTTAAGAAGCTGTCTGCAAACACACACAGAGAGAATGAGCGGGAATCGAAAAAAGGTTTTAGCATCTCAACTTGGAAAAGAGCAATATAAAAAGGTCATTTGTAAAAATTAAGGAAATGGTAAAGAATATTTCTCAATTTCCCCTGTCAATCTGCCCAAATTTATACTAAATCGTGAGCGAAAAGGAACTCCAAAGGAGCTCAGTGCAAGTACGTCACGGGATAATGCGAAGTGTGTTGCAATTGTTTGTATGATATATTTGAATTAATTCTAGCAATATCCCAGGGGACAATAAAGAAGCAAATTTATTGGCTTATTGCTTGCTTAAGTTGATATTATTGTTTCATTATTGATTCCTCTTTTTTCTGCGCTCTGCATTCCAAACTTGCACTCGCGGAGTCACGTTTTCTCAATAAATCACAACTTTATTTTACACCTTCAAATTGACTTCTCCTAATTTACTCTTCAACAGAGATCAGAGCGCAAGAGAGTTGGTAATAATTCCGCGGATTGGCAACTGCGAGAAAATAAGTTTTGCTCGTGTGAGTGCGAGAAATATCTACGCGCCAAGAAGAATAGAGAGCTTCAGCTCTGACGCAAAATTGGAGTATAAAATGAAATTCACGCAATTCCACCGTCAAATGTAAATGCAGCGTAGTGACAATTCTTTCACTATTTCTGCCACACTGAAAGCACGAACTGTTGTTTTGAATACCCTAAAAAATCGTTAAGATAGAATAACTGACAAGGTCAGTTTAAACCGTTGGGTTTTGTTAGTACAGTGAATTTGGGCTTTTCATGAGTACAATTCCCTAACAATTTTCGCGTACATTTCCTTCCTCTAAATTGAAATTGCTGTCATATTTAGCGTGCGAATTCATACTTTTTAAATAATAACTAGGCTGGTTCAATTAAGAAGACAACGGCTTTATTTCGCCAACAGAACAAAGCAGTTTTACAGTGTGTGCTTGTAGCTCCACTTCCAAAAACATAAAATTTTCGTGCAGCTGGAGAGTTTCATAATGTAATCATAATCATAATAGTGTGCTCAGCGTCTACCATTTTAGCATTTAAGGAAAGGAGGCATTGTAATACAACTCGTAACGAGCATGTGTACATTATGTTTTTATAAAAAAAAACTTTTTCGCATTGTTATACGGTGCTGTCATATAATTCCCCTTTGAAAAAAGTTTACACTGAAGCAATTTAAGTATATTAATCTAACAGCCAACCCACTAACGAAGGAGTGACTTTGAGTAAGTATTAAATTCATTTTAACCTAGCAGGTTTGATGTTTAAATCACACAATTTTCTTGGGATGCACTCCTCGCTGGCGTAATGGAGATGAGCATTGTCACGACGTTGACTATTGAGCATTCGACATTGTTATTCTTTAATATGTTTTTCATACAGATGATTATAAAGTCCACTTTTGCATCTTTTCGATCTTCCGTGCGAATAAAATGACCTTACATCAGCACCTCTTCTTAAAAAGAATTTTTTTTCATATGTATGAGCTTGAAGAAATAGTTTTTTTTAAAACATTTTAATGCATATTTCACAAGCTAATCGCTGATTTTCCACAAAGTCGTATGATAATTTTGTTTGCTGGTTAGTGCGCAAGAAAGGCAATTTGACTGTTTATTGTGTTGTTACATAAATCAGAAAAGCAAGTGAAATGTCATTGGCATTATGTATTTATTCTGTAGTAAATTTTCATTTGCCGACTGCGTCAAAAACTTGAAAGGTTTAAGAGTTTTAAGGCATTTCTGATGCGACTAGAAATTAGAGAATTTTTTTTACATTAGTACAATCCAGCCCTTTCCTAGTTTTAATGACAAATGATGAGGTACTCATGTGTTGATGTTTTTTTAAAATATTTTTTCAGAATCGGGCGTATCTGGGAATACACTCCAAATCTTCAATCCTAGACAACCACCAAAGAAAAAACGCAAATCTCGCACTGCCTTTACTAATCACCAAATATTCGAACTGGAAAAAAGGTTTCTATATCAAAAATATTTGTCTCCAGCTGATCGGGACGATATTGCTCAGCAACTTGGTCTCACAAACGCTCAGGTAAAAATTTTAAAAGTTTGAATTATTAAAATTCCTCTATTTTTAGGATTTAGTCGACTTTCATTAGTATGACATGTATTATTGCGAAATGAGAAGGAGAAGGGTATATAAAGCAGCTTTCCCTTTGCTGAATTTATTATTCTTACGAAATTCGTGTTACAATTACCGCTTTGCAAAATTAGAGTAGTAGCTGCAAAAAGTGCACACCCGCTTTATTCAGTTTTTCATTTTGAGTGAACTATTTTTTAATAGGCAGAGGAATTACATACTCTCTGCAAAGTTCTAGCTTGTAAGGAGCTGTCGTTGACGGAAAACATGCTCGTCATACGTCTCTCGTTTAAGCCAATTGTCAAGGGTTAGCTCCGCGAAAACTAGTGATGGATAATCAAGCGTCATTCGCATGCAGCAAAAGCTTTTTGCTGGGCTGCTTTATAGCAGGTGGTAATTACGTGGCAATTGCGCATATTATTAGAAAAGAAAAAACATTTGCCATCATTCATTCCCGCAGACACCCATGCGATCTAATTAAGAAAAATATTGGATGACTTTCAAGTGGGCTGTCCACCCACTATATAGCAAAACCTCCTTTAAAAGGTATGGAAGCGCAGATGCGGCATGAGTGAGTGTTGTGCTTTCAGTTGCCAGAGCCAGAACAGCTAACGTTATGCTAGTTTAGCCTTAATTGTTGCAAAAAAAAGAGTGCTGACGTGTTTTCTCACTACGTGAGAAGAAATGACAGGTAGTAGTAGTAGGTTTCTCTATTTTTCCTAGTCTGCTCACTTACGAAAATACTTCTCAGAATTCATTGTCATCCCTAAACACTAACAAGCATTTACCATTTAGCCAGTTGCTATGACAGTTAATTAATTTTGTAGCGGAGTGAGTTTCCATGACTAACGTGGGGTGCTAGTTGTTTAAAACTTGCCATTTTAACGATAGACAGACGGCCACTAGTATATTTTTTTAATAAAATACCAGGTGTCCTGTGGAGAATTAAGTAGATATTGTTAGCAAGGTGGCCATGAGATGCGATATATGTATGAAAGTGCTGGAGGTTGAACTCGGCGCTTACGACAATTGTCCAAGTAATTTTGCTTACCCTGCAAGTTCAATGCAAGGAAACTGAACAAAAGCGTCGATGTCGAATTTAAGACTATTCTTGCGACAGCGGGTACCTCAAGAGGCGAGAATAGCCTTGTTTTATGCATTGAGATATCAGTAACTCTTTTGAGCGATGGAGTTTTAGCGCCTGGCTCTTCTCTAAATAAAGTCAAACGAAGTGCAGATCCCTACAAGTTTAACGACTGTTTTGAAAGGTAATTTGCAATCAAATTAGTAATCAGTGCGGCCTCAAACCTTATAAGAAACTTTTCATTCGTGGAGGCAAAAAGTGCTGCGTTAGTTTTATGATATTGTGCGCCGTTCGGTGCTCTATCACATAAAATAAATGTGGAGGATACGGCATACTAAGGGATACCTTTATTGCAAAATTTTCTTTTAAAATATGTTTCTTCGTACAACGGGATTGTGCTGCCCGTGGGCATTTCTTCCTAACTAAAAATGAGCTAAAAACCTCTGTCAATTCTTTTACGTGAAGGATATTAAATGCACACATGCACAGTTCAGCCTTCGGCTGACAGGGACAGCAATATTTTTCCACCGCTTCTGTCCCATAATGATATGAATATGATTGATCATTATTATTAATTGCTAATTGGCCTTCTTGCTAAAAAAAATCATTTCTTTATTCCAAGATAAACAAAATTTAGAGCATAAGTTCCCACCTGAAACTGGCGCAGTAATGAGATAGAGTAGGGCTGAGATTGAGAGTTCATCTGGCAGTTAAAGCACTAACCTTATTATAGCTTTACTCCATTTGTAAGCGCATTTTAGCGTGAGCTCTAAATCCTACAAAGAAGCGCAGCGCAGGCGGAATCTCTTTGAGATAAAACCTACATAATTGAATCTGCGGTTGTGATAAACGCTCTGTGCAATCATTGTATAAGTTAGCATGTGTAGACAGGTGGAACTTGGGTAGAAAAAAAAATAAGTTGTATATTACGACTCTTTTATGATAGAGGATGATGACGGGAATGAACACATAATGAGTGAAACCATTCAATAAGAGCATGAGGCATCATCGTCAGCGTCTCACAAAAGGAGAGAACCAGCAGTGCTTATGTTGCTGTTGTTTCTGTCGGATTTATACTCTCTAACAACTTCTATTGTTATCGTAATTTTTTTTGAAGGTACCGAGGGAGCGGAGAGCGCTTGTACTTGTTATAATGCGCACAGATTATTGCGAGCATGGGTAAATAGAAGCTATTAACTACAGAACACGGCGCACTGACTTTGGCTGCCTCCGGTTCTTGATGAGTTTCCTTTTTTTTTCCTGAAACATTGCTTCGAGCTCACGGTAGAATTCTCTTGTCAGTTTTTAAAATATTTAATGCGGCTTCTTAAGCATTTTATTCACGGTGCTTTTTTTTGTGCTCTGCCGTGGCTGGATATGGCTTGAGAAGGGAATAACGCTTTGTCCTACAACAAGTTTACGAAGTCTAAGCCGCTGACGAGCTTAATTTATGTTGATAAACTTAAATGATGTCGCTGATAAGCTTAAATCACGGCACTGGTGAGGAAAACTCGAGAATGGTTAAGAGAAGGTGAATTATGATGTGGTAAATGTTGCTCTGCGGTATTTTAAGCTGGGAAGTTGCTCTTGATTGTTTTCCTCGGAAAATTGAGTATCATATGGAAAAAAAAGTTGAGTTTTTGGTATGTGGATGGAGTACACTCCTTTCCAACCGCAGTCATGCTGGGACAAGTCTCTATAGAAATGATTCTCCATTATAATTAAGTTGGGGGACAGAAAGGAGCGAAATGATTTGATTTTTTAAAAGTAAATTTGGAAGGGAATTTGCTTTTTGCTTTATGTGTGTGGGATTTGTTTTGAGGAAGAATTTGTATATTTTTTGTGTTGTAGGTGATAACATGGTTTCAAAACCGCCGAGCAAAATTGAAGCGAGACATGGAGGAACTGAAGAAGGATGTGGAGTCAGCAAAATTATTGTCAGCTCACAAGTCATTTCTGGAGAGTGCTCATGACCTAGGTCTCCTCAAGAAGAGAGCACAAAGTCAGATGGAGATGAGTCCGGCAGCTGCCGCTTACCACATCTCATCCCCAACTTCATCTTCCCAGTCTTCACATTCTCCTATCAATCTCACATCAGAATCTCCTCCTTCAACTCATTAAGTTCTCCACCTACTCCACCTCTCCAGTAGCAATCGTCGTCGTTATCAGAAAAGAAGGAATATTACTTCACGTACACCGCATAGTAGTACTTCTACCACCACCGCAGCAATCAAACTACAGCGAGAAAGGAACAGCGTACATGAAAGGAACCAGCTCACCGGCAAACGATTTTGTTCGCCTGTCTCCTCCTTGTTATTTATAGACAATGCAGGAAAACGTGTTTTCCTAACTCAACACTTCTCCTTTTTCCAACATCATTTATATTCAACCTCATTTTCCATTCTCTCCCTTGCGCTATCTTTTCCTCTTTTCCTTCCTCCTTCCTTGCTGTACACACCCAACTTCCTTATCCAGTCAGCCAACTCCTTCTTCTAAAAAAAAGCCACACACATACACGGGAGTGCATCGCATTCTCCACATTTCCCTAGTCCCACAATTTTATACTGGAAAGAGTTCTCTGCTAAACCCTTCCAGACATTTTTAAGGCTTGCTACATATCATCAGCATATCATCATCATCACACTACTACTACTACTGCGAGCAAGCGTATTCCACTTTTTTTT
>JAHZND010001321.1:0-16257 GCA_027744115.1 Acrocyrtus sp. NNG-2020
GTTATGGCAGACAAAACTGTAGGCCCAGGGATAATGACTAATAGGTAACGTGTGTGGTTGGTAACTCTGAGATGAACACATTCCTTTAAACTTTAAACTGAAGTTCTAATAGTTAGAGGTGCCCAGCTTGAAGCAGGACAAAAGGACAGAAACACAAGGTTTCACTTTCTAATATTTAGAAAGTAAAGTTAGCACTCGATCGTTCACTAGCTGATTAGCATCTCGACCTAAATGATAGTCGAAATGGTTCCATAATGAGAAGTTTACTGGCGTGTTTAAAACCACATTGGGGAGTTCACTGGCCAACTTCTGAACATCCTGTAAAGTGATGCGTTCGACAATTAAATATTTACCTTGCACTTATAAGCAATGAAACGTTGCTTATGTAAGGATTTAATTTTGTTTGGTAGTTAAAAGTAGGCTCAATGACATACTCTAGGATTTACGACGGCATCGTTAGGTCCGTAAAACAAAGCGACTGGGGCTTTCGTCCTCTGCAAAGAATACCGCCAGGGTTTGGTTTGGCCGTAAACTAGTAAGTTTTGAGATACTCCAAAATCATACTCCTGCAATTTTGTAAAAAAAATGATCGTGTCAGGTTAAATATATTCATTCATTTTTACGTGATTTTTCACTCATCGTGGACTCGATGCTACTTTATCTGCAATTTATAAAGTAATTTCCTCTACTTTTGAAAATTACGGTTGGCGTTGAAGTAATTTAACAAGATTATTGGAAGATCAGAAGAGGTATTATAGTAATTTGACTAAATTATTTACTTTCCGAAAAAATTGAATGCTTACCTGAAAAACTCCGGTGTTTATTAGTTGAGCAATATGGGATAATGTTCTGGTTGATGTTGGGGAAGGCGTGTGGCTGTAAAATAATGGAATTTGGTTCTGAAAGGGCATAAAAAAGTCGATATAACAATGACGTTCTTCATTTATGTGCATTCATTTGATTCTTCTTGCTTCGTGATGCTATAATATTCATGATGTAATAGTTAATGCTGTGCAAGTGCACAGATTGTACTTCGTGAGAAATAACTCATCTAAACAGAAACATTTTTGCGAAAAATGATGAACCACTCAAATGGATTATCAGTGGTAGTAAAATACATCCTACTACTACTTATAGTTATCTACGATATCTGCAAAGATTTTATAATTGAGGAGATGATTCTATTAAGTCAGTCTTGCTTATTTATACACAAAATAAATATGTATCTATCATGCAAACTGATTGTTTGGTTTTTATGCTCCACTGACTTTTTGTGTAAAAACTTGGCAGATTGCCACTGACCGCGAGCCCTCTTGTACAGAGTAGGTACTTATTACAGATTTTAATTTTGTCACATTTTTTCCTTGCAAGAAGCCGCCTGCTCTTGAAATAACTTGTACTACAAAGGGCTACTACTACATAACCCCATTTAATTACCATTAGCTGTAGTTTTTGTGGTAATTAAGTACTGAGTAATTATTCAGTAATCTTCTCTAAAGTTATGAAGGTACCTAATTTGAGCGCGCTATGTGCCATTCTTCATTGTATATAATAAGCAATTAATAGTTGATTGTTTTAATTTTTGGCAAATGCCTCGAAGAAGACTGTTTTGCTAGAAAATTAGTGTGAGAATGCGGTAGCAAATTAGCTTTAGGGCGTTAGTTGCTTAAGGATGTGGTAATATGTCTTTTAAATGAAAATATATGGCTTCGTTGCAATCATATCCTTTAACTGCAATGTTGCAAGTTTTGCTACCTGCATTTCCCTAAACAAATTTCCGATGAGGGTAGTTACTGAATTCATTTGTTTCCCGATTTCTTCATTTAGGAAGATATAAGTACATAATAAAATTGTGCATGCTTACAATTTGTGTCTGAGGTAGATCCCAACCGGCATATAAGAAGTTGATATTTGCACATATAGTCTCCGCAATAAACGTATTGGAACAGAAAAAGCTGCCTAGCGTATTGTATATTCTGAGCAGCCAAGGTGGCATAAACTCTCCATGCAGTAGAGGTTCTAAAAGAGGCTAGAAGAAAGAATTTTATGATACTATTGGCATTGGAAAATACATCCTTTACCTAGCCAAATGGCATTAATTGAAGATGAAACTATTAAAACTACAAAACTCTTCCATTAAAATTCCTCCCATATCCACTTACGAAAACAATGCGTTCCAATGGAGCAATCAGTCTTGGAAATCCGTCCATATTATTAATGTAAACAACGGGGGCCAGAGCTGTCATTAATCTAATCTTATCACTATATTCCGGTCTGGTCGAGCACATTATCCAGAACATGGAAGTTCCCATTGAGAATCCAACATAGTATAGTTTAGTTTGATTGGCTGTTTTCAGAGCATGATCAATCTCCGCTGGAACGTCATATTTTCCCATTTCATGCATGCTGGAGGAAAGTGAATACAAAAATTTAGTGATGCTATCTTATTTCAATTATGAACAAAACTACTCAACTAATTACAGCACACTTAAACAAGCATGTAATAACCTAATGCTCGTTTTATATATTTCCCAGTATAAAAATGCAAGGACGTATGCAAGCAATTCAGGACTCAGAATATATACTAACCACGTACAAACTTGAATTTTCCCAGAGTTATCACAAAACCTTGCTTCCGTTTTGATTGATAATTGCTGTTCTTTCAAGTGAGCTACAAAACTTGAGACGGGTTTTTGCTGCTTTTAGCTTCGGGGAGTTTACAAAAAAACTGGGACCTTCATATATCCATTATTACAATTACATATCTATTCTGACTTTGATGAGCGATGAGATGTATACATAAACGAATATGGGATGTGTTTTATAGCACCACAATTCCCATGAAAAGCGAAACTCTTAGCTCCGGGAGGCTTCATTATAAAAAATTTGAAATTGGGGTAGGGAATTTTTTTGGGGCTTAGATGAGTCATTTAGTAAACAGATTCGCTTTTAAACTTTATGGTGGTCTATAAAATACTTGCTTCTGTAAGTACGTTTGAGTAATTTGATTAACTATAGGAGAAAGGACTTTCAATCTTATCACTGTCGAGCTAGAAAATTCTCTGAAAAGTTTCGCTCACCTGAATTCCCAAAATCCTCGATTTTTTACTGACATTACTGCATGTTCTCGCGAGTAGGCATTGCCTCTTGCATTGCCCAGCCATACATCATAGCCTGAATCAGCTAGTCTCAAGGCTGTTCAGATAATAAGATTCATTATAATTTTTTGGTGACCTACGTCAAATAATTGATGAAAGTTGAGAGGCAGAAATAAATTAAAAGTTTATCTAGTTCTCACCAAGTAATTTATCCGGACTATTCATAAACCATTCAAATGAGGAGGCAAATAAGCCGTGTTGGAGGTATATCACAGGTCTCTGCTTCGAAGTATCCCTCCTGACTTCATTCCGGCCATGCGGAACTCTATGCATAGTGAGAATATATCCGTCGTCGGTGGTAACTTTGTGGGACTCCACGGGATAGCCATAGCTTCTAATCACCTCCGGCTGCAAATTCGAAAAATTATGCTATAATTCGTCTTCTAGTAAATCAAAGTCTCCCACTGGATAATCAATAATTTGTTTACCGTTGTCTTGTACGTTGCCGGATTATTAATTCTTCTCGATAATGTTTGCTTAGCCGCAAACAAGTTATTAATAGGTCGCTGACTGGAACTAAAAAATTCACTTAAAAACTCAAACTGTGCTTCCGTGAAATTGGGTATGAGTAAAACAGATAGTGTCAACAAGAGCAAGCTGCAAGGTGAGAAGGATGCCCTAGGCAGCATCTTTCAACTGATTTTCGCTGAAGCCGCTGGCTTTTCTCCGGCAACAACAACAAATCTGCAAAGGAATACATGTGCTTCTTTTGTTATGGAAGTAGGTCAACCAGGAATTTGAAACTAGCCACACATCACACACTACTACTGCTCCTTGAAAAAGTTGATTATAGTGAGGAGAGCTAACTATATAAGAGCCGAGCGTTCAGTATTAATTTTGATTGCTTGTTCTTTTGCATCTCCAAGCTAAATGATGGAACTTATGCAATTAGTCGATAATAAAGTAGTCGAACAGGCACTACGTAACGCATAAATGAATGGTAAAGTTAGAACAAGAAGTTAGCAGAAGGAACGTTCTCTGAGAAGAATTTTCAAGGCAATGCTGTTAAAAGTGAATTGAAGTTCACCAAAAAATTGAGCTTGCTTCTTCTGTTGTCTGTAGTAAGAAGCTAAATGCTACGAAAACTAATCATATCACCAATACATACAGCAGGGACTAGGGACAAGATAGTGCATTGTATGCAAAGCGACAAAACAACAGAAGCCAAAAGTGTACTCCTCTTTGACATGGTATGAAAACAAAAGGGCTATGGAAAGGCTAAAGAGTACACTGAAGCACTTACACAGTCAGCAAATAGTGTTATTAATACAACAAGCAGTTAGCCCACCTTAGAGAGATGCTCACGCGATACTGTTATTTTGGATAAAGAAATGATAACCACTTGACAAACAGCTAATACGTGAATAGAGAATCCCTTACCTGTTAAATGGAGTAAATAATAGGTTCTGCACCATTTAGCGTGTTCTGATGAAAAGTTTTAAGTGTGTGTGTGAAATCATGCAATTGATTTACTACATGCTGACGATGATGAGTAAAGACGCTACACTAGGATTTCCTAAGATGAGGAATGAATTATGTATATTGGTACTTATTTGGTAGTTTGGTTTTGGTGTGAGAACTTTTAGAGCAATTACTGGTGAAATTGTCTTGTGAAAATGTGCGGTGGAGCGTGATGCTGATGGGCTTTTATGAAATCTGCTCCCCGGAAAAAAAGTAGCCACATTCCAGATCCAGACGTTCATTTTATAGAATAGTCCAAAATTAAGATTACGAAAGGTAGTAAAATGCAATTTGAGCGTGCGTAAAATGGAACTAGAGTGTTAAGTGCTATAGTGTCCGTCTAAAAAATGAAACCTGTTTCGATTATAGCATATTATGGACAACGGGAGGAAAACATTTTTATATACCTACGTATGTTAATTTACTACATAGGTGCACAATCATAACATAATCATGTGGGTATCGTTCTCTAAATTGCAAAATCCTTCAGTTGTCAGTTTGTGATTTATGGAAGAAATAGTCTCCAACAGATATCCCTAGTACCATTTCCCTATACTGCACTGATGATTTGATGGGGCACACTGAAACAGGTTCATCAGGCTTTGTCCAATATTTAATGAAAAAAGACGGTATATTATGTAGATTTTTTTTTTAAATAAAACGTGTTTTTGTTATATTTACGATTTGTATAATTGCTACCGAACGCGTGGATTTTCCGACGTCTTCATACCCATTTAATTGTGAAATTACAAAAGGAATGTAGCGATTCATTCATTTACAGGCTTTTTATAAACGAATTCTATTTAGCATTCCAGCAGGTGAACTTCTTTACAATTAAATTTTTAACAAAAAGAGACTTTTCTCATTGACCTTGCAAGGTGTAAAAGTAATCTATTGCATAAAATTATTTTTAAGCAACTTCATTGCAACTTTGCAACCTAACCCGCAAAAAAATCTCCAAAGTCAACTAGATAAAACTTTTGCTTCAGTAGTGCCAAACAATGAATCATGACCAATTCATTACCAACCATTCATTCAGTCGCCTATTCACTTTTTTTGATTTCTTGGATTGTCGCAAACGCACACTATTTTGAAAGGTACACCATGGCGCATAATTGCTCCATCGTTTACCTACTTTACCTTTTCATCAATTTACCAGCTACACAGTTTATAGACGCATTGGACTTGCGTTTTGATAATTGCTGATTATTAAAAAAAATTTGCTCAACACTAGCCCTTTCTACTACTTGTAACTATATAGCTGAGCAAGAAACAAGATTATAGCAATCAATACAACGCTCAAAGAACACAACCAAGCATTAGTATTATGCGAAACATGTTCCTTATGAATTTTCAGTGCTTCTTGTTGCGCAACCTTACACCCTTCTACAATGATGCATTTTGAACGTACCTCCTTAGCACTTTACACTATTTCCCAATTGAATGCAAATAAAGCAATGTCAAGATTGGTCAAATCAATGCAAGTTATTCGCGTTCGGTAGCCTTCTTCTCGTCAAACGATTCAAAGTTCGAATGTCAATGGCGATGACGACCGTCATAGTGCCCAAAAATCTACTATTGGTGGCCTAAGAGTAGAAAAGTTAGTCAAATCAATGCAAGCTATTCGCGTTCGGTAGCCTTCTTCTCGTCAAACGATTCAAAGTTCGAATGTCAATGGCGATGACGACCGTCATAGTGCCCAAAAATCTACTATTGGTGGCCTAAGAGTAGAAAAGTTGCATTGGGACTTTGTACAGGTAGTCCTTGTGGTTTTCATGGTGCTGTGGGAGCAGCATAATAAAAACATTCCGAACTGCAGGCAACTCTATAAGTACTTTGTTTAGTATTTTTGTCAACTTGTTGCCTTCAAGGCTGCATAGTAATAAAAATGACAAATGAAATTTGCATGATCGTCGGAGGAGGCGTCAATTGTTATACTTATGGATAAAACTTGCACGTCTCTTCTCTCATGGTCTCTCTCTCACTACACAGTCAATGCAAAATGAAGTAGCGATTTATTGCGATCGATGTGCCTTGAGATTTCTTCAAATGTAAACCAACAACAAATAAACCTCGATATTTATCTGGATGATAAGCAGAAATCGAGAAATCTTCTGTTAAATGACTGACAATGACGAATGTAGTTTATGCATAGTAATAGGAAATGAATAAATTATCAGATCTCGCTTACTAACATTTTAATTGCGATATGTTACTGTATATTTTCTAAATTTATTTAGTAATAATTTGTACAAATTAGCTGATGCGATTATTGAGATATGTACAAAGGTAGGTGGTACGGCATAGTTTACTTTAAAAATGTGTATAAAAATTAGCAACAGCATTTCTTTATGCAGGTGCATGGAAGGCAGACGATTTCTTTCACACATGCACAGAAAATGTATCCAATTAGGCACGTCAAAAGAAGGCAGCCAAGGACTATTCCAACTATGACCAAGATCCAAGTTTTTGTACTCCACCTGTCAGTAATAATTATTATTATCAAACTATCATATTAGAAAATTATTTATGAATATGGAACAATGAAATGAATTACATCCGATAGTTTCGGTTCGATTGCTTACCCTTTCTTCTCTTCGTCGTTATCATCGTCGGCAAGAATATTATTATGCCCGTCATTTTGGAAACCAGCTTTTAGCGAAGCTTGGGCGGACTCAATACTGCGAGCCGTTGTAAATGCAATATTGAAAATTACAATGATTACAAGAAATAAAAAAGTTTTTGATGACGGAAACATGATGACAGTTTGTAGCAATGCTAGAGCTAGAAAATTATTCTTTTAAAATTGATGTATTGCAACTTCAAACGGTTTTAAAATATTAAAGATGGATGCGACTGCGTCCCGAAGCTCAGATACAACAGTAATTAAATTATGAATCACCCCAATTTCCCAGTCCAAGTATATATAGAATTTTACTGGAGAAAAATGTATTGTATGGGTGATGGGTATGACATCGATTTTATATATCTTATCATCTCTGCTTATTGTAATCTCCCTCTTATCAGTAGTGCAGCAAATAACATTGAAATGTAATTTAAACACGTATACATTCACTTCACTGCATAGCAGAACCAAATATCGAAATTGAGTGTATCCAATTGACGCAAGGAACCATAGTCAAACAGTCAAGTCTGATGTATAATTCTATTTATCAGTGTTGAGTGAATTTGATTCTCTGAATAATGAATCATCAATTTAACAGTTTGTAAGTGTCAAGCGAGTTTATGGCACTTATACGAGGTAAACTTTCATCAAGTACCGGTGGAATTTTTAAAGAGTGCATTATTTACTGAAGGTACTATTTACGTCATCATATCATCGTTTTACGTCATTACTGAAGTGCCCCGGTACTAGCGTAATAAATATGTTTGAAAGTACATGTATGCTTGATTATCTAAGAGAATGCATAAGCCCAAAATGTAAAAGGTTGACTGCATCTTTTTTTAATTGTTATTTGACAAAAACTCAAATCAAGCATAAAGATTGTCAAACTAAAGTTAAATGACAGACAGGTGTTTATGACGATATAAAAAGAAACGATTACTTAAAACCGGACGTAAATTGTCTAGATATAATGTATGATTAATGGGAAAATCAATTTACATGCCTCGTATTCATGTCTCATGTTCATGTGCACGGTTCACACCATAGTAAATAAAGTGGTATTACTTTCACTTTTACCGATCTGCAGATGTGCGAGTGTGACTCATGCTGCGTTGTCCGCTTTAAGGTTCAAAAACATCGATAAACTTATCATTTTTTACAAATTATAATTCGGTTTTTAATGACAGCTAGTAACAGCATCTCGGTAAAAGAGATAAATGAATGGAGCATGGAGCTACAACCTACAACTACAACCAAGATATAGGTAAATATAACTGATCTATGTATTCGTGATGTAAGAGATGTAAGAGATTCAACACGACAATTTTGGAGAAATGCTATGAAAATTATGAGTTACGTAATAATAATTGTTTGAATGACCATGGCTGGGATTCATTTGGACAGCAGTAAAATTTTCCACTTCCTGAACTGAATTAAATAAAAACGTACGAGATTTGGAGGCTGAATGCCGTTTAATTTTCTGAAATTGTTTGCTTAGCCACATTAATGAAAGATGTTGAACTGGTAACTCTTGAGTTGTTTGGTGATTAGTGATTAGATTAGTGCTTACTTAAGTGGCCGATCGAGCTACGGAGAATGTCGTTGCATTGTATGTTAGGTACTTCTGTACTGACGAGAAAATTAATTAAAAGCAAAAATAAATTTAATTTTGGTGTATTCAAAACCACTTCATTTTATTATACGGAGGCCATTATACAAGAAAATAAATACCACATTTAAAGAACATTTCCCCTTTCCCCCTGGGCCCCTGAACGCCATACCATTTTACTGACGCTCAATGTACTCCTTTAGATAGTTGTCCTCAATCTCGAATACTCTTTGAATAGGAACTTGTAACTTATCAATATCATTCCGCTTTAAATGTTCATGCTGCGAATTAACAAACTCAGTTATATCTGAAATGGAGATGATCCATTCCTTCAAAAACTTTTGCAGAGTCTGACCTCTTATACCCAACTGAATCGCCCTACGGTCTACTTTCTCTCCAAACGGATCATGATCCGGATCCCACTGAATTCTCACATCGTTCAGACCAACACCCTCCTCTCCACTTTGTTCTTGTACCACACCCGCAAAATTATCGTCCTTATCGTGCTTCTTACACAGCTTCAGAAGTTGCATGAAACCAGCCTTATCCACTCTAATAGCCAACGTGCTTTCCTGTCTCACCTTTGTCCCCCACCCTGAGCGATACATCATCCAAAGGAATCCTGGTTTTACCCAAGTCATCCTCTCCATGGAGTAATCCGGACATCCCACAAATGTCTGATTTTCCACCGCCCACTTGGCTATACTTGTTTTATACGCTTGATATAAAGTTATACTTTGCTCTGTCTCAGTTGCCAAAATATGTTTCCCCGTTTGGGGCCACACATTACTAGCGTCACTATACAGCTCTGTTTCAAATGGGAGCTCCATCATGCTTAGAAGCCTTTTCAAGTTCCACTCGAGTCCTCCAAGGAAGCCCTAAGTTTTATTTACTATCCTTCATCAAGAACACTTCAACTGTACCCTTGCTATATGTCTGCTTTCTTTCCGCCTTCATTCCTTTATGATCCATCCGGGCTAAAAGAAATTAATTCCTTTTGATTACGTAATGTCAACGTTTTTTTAAAAGCTCCCAAAATCATTTCGCCCTTGGCCACCTGGCTCTATCGCTGCGAAATCCCATTTTGTTGAATCACTCTCCTCCTCACATCTCACTCTCGCCTGTGTCTCACTTTGACAGGCTGCGAATTACACCACCCCATTTTTATGCATTATTGCACATATCATCGTTACAGGTCGCTAGGTACTATAGTTTGCGTACACGCACATAAACATTGAGTGAGGCTTATGGCGGTAGAAGATCCTGTTTGTATTTTTCTATTAATTTCCATCTGAAAACACAAATATTTACGTACAGCAGAGCAGAGCAGTCTATAAAAAAATTATTTTGTATCTTTGTATGCAAGTGCCAACTAGTGTAATGTAATCTGTGAACGTGCAGTACTTTGCCATTCGACTCATGTCGTGTCGTGTTCTCTAAATGGAAGTTGAAACTTGAAAGGAAGTTCAGTCAGACTGTTGAAAGACGTAAGAGAAAATGAGCAAAAAATTTATTTCTGTAGTTTANAATGAGCAAAAAATTTATTTCTGTAGTTTAGGAAATGTGCGTTTTGTGATATGAGAAGAAGCAGATTCAGACCAAAAAATATTAGCTCAAATTTATTTGTAATGCTAAATTATTAGTTCACCTATCGTGTTTTTACTTATAATTGCAAATTAAGCTCAGTACGTCGCACCTGGTGCCTGGTACATTAAAATTTGATCAAGGAGGTGGATACTGGACTTGGACAATAATGATTAAGCAGTAATAAGAGGCTTTTTTGGCTTTGCTGTACGTCTACAAGTGTCTGCAGATTATAATTACGGATAAATAGACAATAGAGAAGGATGGCTCATTTCTCTCAGAATGATGGAGTTAAAAATGGGAATGGGTAACTGAATTAAGATTTTGTTTGGAGGGGATATTGATGGTAGAGTTGGGTGGTGGCTTGTTGATGGATTTTGTAACAAAAGATTTGTTCTAATATTACTATTAATTATTATCATTAGGAAACGGGAAAGGGGTGATCAAGAGGATGACCCAGAATTTATGCCATTGTCGAAACGAATAAATAATATTCATCTTTCTCCCGAACGAGTGTTAAACGGGTCATGTTCCAGTAGCACGTTTAATAATCCGAATATCCCACGACCTGCATTAAACTTTCAAGCTATGGCTCCACCTCAGCCACACATTAATGGCGTAATACAACAGAATCCGATGCAGTTTGTAAGCACAACAATATTTAATGTGTCTGAGTGACGAGACTATACAGTGCTTTTGTTATCGTGCTAGGGTGTGGGGATTATAAATAACAAAATTTTAATTTTTAGGTACCTGAGTACCAGATTCCAATTAGGACCAGCAACGGCATGAATGACGGCATACAGTATCGCCCTTCCTTAAATCATCTAGCAAACCCCCACTATTACGAAGCCAACCGCGCTTTATTTCAGCTCTACGTTGAAAGACAACTGAGAAATAACTTAGAAATTCATCCGAATGTCTATGGAAGGCCAAATATTGAAAGTAGCTCGTTACAGCAATAAACTGTTGCCATTTATTCTGAGAGGAAATAATCTCTCCGCGAGAGATTGACTTTAAGTTTAAAACTTCGTGTTAAATTAAAAGGTGTACAATGCTAGTCTCACTTTTTGATACTCACAAAACGAATCCCTGTATAAAACATCATTTTCTGATATACCTAAGAAGTTCAAAGATTTTTGGTTTTCGAGTGATTAGGGAATAAAAAATAAAGCTGCCTTCCTATCTGTTTGTGGTTTTTCTACTACTACTGCTACTGGCAAGTGAACAGTAAGGCGGTTTAATTGTATATTTGTAATTGTAATTTATAAGTGTAATTTTATTATTAAGTACATTCATACGTGTTCGCATAATTCTAGAAGTGAGTAGCAATTTCTACTATAACTACTGTTCAAGTTATATAGTTTTTTTTGTTTTTTAACCAAATGTACCTACATCAACCGATGCAAAATATTCTACAAAAAAGACAGAAATCTCAGCACAAGACAAGTTGTTGCAATTTTACATACATACACCATCACATATATGATGATATATGATGATAGATGGCTATTTTAGGCTACTTTATTATTGATGTTAATCATCTTTACCTTTTGTCTGAATAAAAAATGACGTGTTTGAGATTAACTTTGTGCTGTCGAAAGAGCGCTCAAAATAGCACTTTTTATATGCTGAAAACACCTTTTATTTTTATACCTAGGTACATTATTTGCTAATGCAAAGCACGAAGATTGGAAATGTCAAGATGTGTGAAACATTAGGATATGCACCTTAGTTTTGTTTAAGCTTTTCTATTAATTTATTTGACGTAAAAACTAATCGAGTATGCGTGGTACTGGTAGTAGGTGTCACTTTACTTTTTTCCCATTGTTTTTGTCGAATCTTCATAAGGAAACCTTGTGTGTACAAACAAAACTATTATGCGACCATTTCAAAAAGGCACAAATCATTTTTCCCAATTAAAACAAAAACTCAAATAAACCAAAAGAAGAAGAAAGTTAGCGGTTAATGGAATTTCTTTATGTTCTTTGTGCAGAGTTTGCCATACATACGCATACAACACAAACAAAATCATTAAATTAATTAAAATGTAGAACTTTCCAGAAAAATTTACATCAGTTTCTTATGGTTTTATATTAATGCAACTGGTATTCTAACCTTTACTAAAGCTAAAAGTTTGATAAAAACACACATCGATAAAATCAAAAACATGCGTTTTCTTTATCCTGTCCAATTATACCTAATGTTACTAACTCTAATTACAGCACGAACTCGTCTTCCTTAGGACTAGGACCCAGCAGTACCAATTTGATCAAACATGCGTACGGATATGAATTCGCTTTCTCTAGTATTTAGAATTATCAGGTGCAATGATGGTGGCTTATGGAAATCAGGAGCGTGTTGCTTCACATGGGAAGAACGCCTAAAACAAAGTTACAAATTGTATTTTCTTGAAAAATATCCCTTTATGTTTATTGAACAGAAACTGTTTGCGCAAACCCATGTGAGCATAAAGTTGATGATGACGTTCGTACGGAAGTTCTTCGCACAAAGAGAAAAGTTAAAATTACCTACAAGAAGAAAAACAAAAGGTGACAAGAATTATTGTGACATGATTTGCGTAATTCCACGAATCTAATTGTACAACATTGCCCCTGATCTCGCACAGTGAAGCCTATAGCTGTAGTTGATTGCAAGCACTCACTCCACACTTTTTCTCTTGGTGAAATGCCGAACGTGAACGTAACGAGCCACAAAAGAAGTATTTCTAAGGCTTCATTTTCATATAGCAATCTGGGTCGCATTGAATATGAATATCATTGAAATCACAGGGGAGGATATATTAATGCTATGCATATAGGGCATCCCTTCAAATTCAAACCTGGAAATATACATTTTTTACGCCATTGTCGACCTCCACAAGCCTACATGATTACTGCATGACTCACCTGTGACAAAACACGTTGAAATGACATGGGCAACTTATTTGCTTACTCGTAAGCTATAACCCTTTCGTAATAGTGTGCTCACACCGGTATCAACGAAAATGACAAAGGATCGACGAAGTTACATTTTTATGTGTTCCAAGTTTGTTCTAGATGATGGAAAACGGAAGAGAAACCTGAGAAAATGTTTGATTGCTATTTTGTCTGTTCGCTCTTGCTGACGATGACGATGATGAAGCTTATAGAAAAAACTGCAATTTACTTATAGAGTAAAAGTAGTAACACCAACACCACACAACTGGATGAAATGCAGCAACAGGAAAGTATAGAAGCCAAAAGTTAGTCAAAACTTTAGTCTAAGGTATATACAATATAGGTATATGACTTTTTGAAAAAAAAACGTAAATCAGTACATCATCGTATAAAAAAGGCAAAGATGGGAATAGTAGAAAGAGCGAGCGCTTGCGCTTAAAAATATACATATATCACAAATACATTTATCGTTCGAATGCAAGAATGCCTTCTTAGTTTTTATTTGGGTCTTCATGATTTTCTCCCAGAAGGATTCTTCATGTACGCATAGTTCAATTGCAACGTGGATTTTGTGATCACAATTTTTTCGCGTACTGAAGTAAACGAAAGTGAGAACTCGCTTCGCTCTTTGCAAGGAACTTTCACCGAGCTTGCCGCTTAGCCTAATTTTTTTTGCAATGTCACGGTACACAATTAGCGGTCTTTTGAAAGGTGCCGGTAGAGTTAGTGACGAATCTGAAGAAAATTCAAGTCCTTCGTCATCTCCGTCAGGTCGTGTGTCAATTTCCGAGTCGCAGTTACAGTACCATCGCCAATTTGGATATGTTTCAGGAGCACTTCATACCCAAATTTCGGAATGTGGGGCATTCTCAGACAGTGCGTCCACCGAAGCACCAGCACCACTGCAAGTCAGCAGCTTGACAAGTGACAACTCGTCGCAACCACCTTCCCCTGTCCATTTTCAGTCACAACTGGGAAATCATCACCAACATCAATCCGATTTACTGCTCAGCGGCCACCAACCACCCGGCTCCCTAAAATACGGTAAGCTAATAATCAAAATCTAATAAAAAATCTATGGTTAGAAATTTCATTAGCGTGCCAAAGCTAATTAAAGTGATTGCTACTGGAATATCATGTACCCTAATCATGTACCCTAATGACTGTAAGACGAGGAGAAATGCTATGATATAGATAATCAAATAAGTGCATATTTACATTCATGTAGGGAACATTTGCATACCGACGACAGAAAACGACAGTGATTCAATTACTGGCTAACCCAATTGTACCCATATTTAAGTTTATTACATGCAAAACGGAAGTCAATTTTTATTTTCAAATAGGATTTACATATACCCGGTCCATTTTCAATTTCCAGAATGTTCTATTTCATATTTAGTGTACTGTATTACGTCAACAACTCGAACGTATGGTGAGCTTGTATTTACCTGTAACATATGAGCTAGACTTGTGAGGTGCCATTCAGCCAAAATTTTTGGAAATTAAAAATCATTTTTCTCAGGAACAAAAATGGTAACAGTGTAGTCTTATCCCAATGCGATAAGAAGAAACATTAACAGAGATTCTGTTACAGAGTACACTTGTATTTTATGAACTCTGATGACACAACCACGAGGTAAATTACTTCGTGCCTGCTTTAGTGCTTTCTACCTGGAATGGAGAAACCGATAGCGAGTGCATGAAAAAACGTACTGGATTTTGAATCCGTACAAGTGTTGAGTAGGGAAAGCATTTTTGCCTGTGAGGCGCATAGGTAAAAAAAGCACTGCGAGGAGAATCCTTAGAAAAGATTTTACTTCAATTTTATCGAAATACAAACACAATGGTATATCTATTTACCTGTAACTCGGAATAACATTGTGTTGTGATTTGGAAAACCTAGCCCCCCGTGTGGCAACCGAACTTTTGTGATTGTTAATATAAAGACTTACCTTTTTGGAAGGAAATTCGGCCTTTTGTGGAAGCGGCGTACATATTTGTAGCCTACATAGTGTAGTGTCAATGAAAGAGGATGTTGATGGCTGTTACGACAGAAATTCATGAATTAAAATTATTAATAGTGGGTATGAAAGTATTTTAGTATAATTAATGGCTTAAAACTATTGACATTCATTAGTATGAGTTAAAATAAGTATATTTTAAAATGTATTGTATGTTTTAGTTTCTTGACATTTGGCTAATTGAAGGTAAATGTTGCTTTATTTATTAGTTTTTTATAGCTTACTTTAAACTCTTTATTTTAGATCAGGTAGGTGGTTATCACACCTCTCCGCAGCCGGACTCTCCGATGGAGCAAGTTGGGAGAAAGTCTTGTACCAACTCACCCCAACCGGCAGGTGATCTCTCTCCAGCAAATTCTGGTAGCTACCCAGTGCTAAGTTCAGGACAAACAGATACAAGTCGTGATCATGAATTGAAAGAAAGTCTAACAACTGTAGGGAGCAATGGAAAGAGAAAGCAACGACGCTACAGGCAATATTATAAACGAAATATAATTTACCCCTTCTGTGTATTGGTAGATCATTTACGCAGGAAATCATGCGAACAGTTTGTTAATGTTGTTTCATTTAATGTTCAAAAGGTAGGTACAAGAATGCTCAATCCTACCCTAAGATTAATGCTTGATGTGTGAGACTTCATATACCTAGGTAGATATTTTCGTGTGACACTTGGGTATTAAATGGATTTCTTGTATTTTTTATATTGTTACAGAAGAGCCAAATGGAGAAAACAAGAGAAAGGAAGGATGATGTCCCCAACTCCAATAATGCACAACCATTGCCAAGTACCTTTGAGAACACCTGGTAAATATGCAATATTCTATATTAATCACTTTAGAATATCAAAAGGTCATTG